>WTSP01020457.1:0-33483 GCA_025331215.1 Actenoides lindsayi
CCGGGGGCATCGCCAGCCGGGGGCGCCGGGCTGCAGGCTGCCTGGGGGAGCCAGGGCGGGGGTAGTAGCCGGGGCGGAACTTGGAAGCCGACTGCTGCGTGCCCCCCGGCGCGGCCCGCAGGGCGGGGGGGTTCAACCCCTTGGAGTCTGCGGGCGATCCCCTCTCGCCGGTCTTGCCTCCTCCGCCCCGTGCCAGCTGTGAAGCCGGGAGGCTGTGCGTGTCTTTGCTCGCCCCAGGGCGGAGGACCGTCGGTCCGACTCGTCAGTCGGGAAGGAGAGTGGAGAAGTTCAATCCCGGGGCGCCCGGAGGAGCTGGCGAGTTGCCGCCCGGTGTCAGCGGGCTGCGCGCACCCGCGCTGGCGCCCGGGCTGACGGACGGGCTGACGGCAGCCAGCGAGCCATGAAGTTGTGGCTCCAGAGTTGTCTTGCATCCCGTGGCGTTGCAGAGCGGGGGCGAGCGTGGAGGAGCAGCGCGGTGTATGTGCAGGCAAAGTTGGGGAGGATGTCTGGTTTACCCTTCGGGGTGCGCCTGGGTTTGGGGCTGCGTTCTGACGCTCGGCTCTCCCCTAGATCAGGATGTGCGGCACTGGAGATCAACGCTGACTTCAAGAAACCATGTAATGGAGGCAGTTCTGGATCTCTGCAAGGGCTCAGAGTATCTGCAGGAGTGAACATTCTCTGGTAGGTACTCGTGCTTTATTTCTGAGCTACTTGGACTTTTGGTAGGTTAAACAGTTAAGGGAAGGATGAAGAAGTTGACTTTGCACAGAGTGTCATGTAAAATAGCGAAGGCTGAGATGTCCTTGGTCTGCAAGATTTTTAAAGTGGAGACGTACAGAGACCATATTGGCTGTGTCAAAGTGCATCTAAACACTGTATAAATAAAAAGTGGATTTTGTTACAGAGCTTAGTGCGTGAAAACAAGTATTTCATTAAACAGAGGAATGGGAGAGGAATTTTAAAAGCTGTGCTATTGGTTTTGACCACCAGTCTGTTTTTTGTTTGGTTTTGCTTAGAAGGATTTCACGCCAAAAAAAAGAAAGCGTGTTAGTACTTAGAGGAACCCTGTTGAAAACAACCTGCGTGATGCAAACGAGAGGACTGCCCTGAATCACGACCTCTTGGAGTGAGCACGCATCATTTAGAAAACCCTTTTGTTACTGTCTTCAGACCTTGCCAGCAAGGCAGGCTCTTTCACTTGTGTTGTTAAATGAATTCCTCTGAGCTGGTTAGAAGTAGATGCCATATTTTAGAACAGCAATGATTGCTTTTAACTTCAGACCAGTGGTTCTGTATCTTTGCTAGGCTGCAAAGCTCTCTGCTATCACGTTTGGGTAATGTGTGTCTGTCTTAAGATTGTCACCAAACATAGCAGCGTGGAGTAGAGCTTTGCTGTGAGGCGTGCTTTTCTACTCTCTGTTTCTTACGACTGTCTTTCAGATTAGTTCCTTTCTTGCAACACCCTTCGTGACCTGTGTGTGCTTTAGGTGGATCCAGTGTCCTAGTGTCTAGCCTTAATTACTGTCATTTATCGCTGTTGTTATTAGGGGAATAGACAATGTTTATCACTGTGTACTAATCTGTCACCGTGGGCTGTTAGAGCTGTGTATCAAAGAGTTCTGCCTTTTGTAGATTTCTGGGTACTGAAGAATTTCTGTTAAATAATGGACTTGGTATGACTGTTAGTATTCCTTTTGTTCCTGATGTCCTGAAAAGGCTGCTTCTTGTGTCTTTTGCTTCACTGAGCAGTCTGTAGCATTTCACTTCAGCTTACTGCTATCCCTGAGCTTTCCCTGTGTTTTCCCCGTGTCTGTTTATGTGTAGTGGGAGAGAAAGGATTAAATTTTGGTTAACTTTTCCATTTAGCTGTGACCCTTTTGTTCGGATGTGACTTTAGCAGAGTCTTATTTTAAAAATAGTCATATAGCTTTGAAGTCAGATTCTTTCCTCGAGTCTGAGTTCAGGATTTTTTTCAGCTTTATGAAACGAACTTGGAAAGCACCACGTACATACGAGCTGGGTTTTATTCTGTATGCCCATAATAAACATAACCAAGGCACCATCACTTGTAGCTAAGCTATGGCTAATCTTTTATTCTGCTGATCAGTTTCTCTTTACCTGTCAAGCTGAGATCTAATCAAGAATTCCACAGTGTCAAATTCAATACTTTTATGTTTGCTAATGTTTAGAAATCGTGAGCCTATTCCAGAATTTACAGAATGCTCTTTCCTGTCTCTGTTTCTCTAAGTCCTGTGTGATACCAGTTTTGGGGTCGTGGCGTGGGGGAAGGTTCTGAACATTTTTAGCTGAGTGCATGGACGTGCTGTTCTCTGCTGTGTATTAATGGTCAATATTCCCTCTCCTTGCGCTGTAGCTGCGGGGTCATTGATCCATAAATGTCCAAGATGGTTCGCCTCAGAGTTGTCAGTGACTAGTAAACAAGTGATGCAGTTTTTCATATAGTGCCATGTCTCCTTTTTGTTTACTTGCTATTTTCTAAATAGGCAACAATGTTGATCTTAGTGTTCTACTTGTGTACCTCCCCACTGCATGTCAGTAGCATCACCTTTATTGGATATATACCTATTAGAATATGATCTTCTGTTACTATTTCAATTTCTAATACTGTCAAATTAGTCATTAAAGCAGCTTCTGCAGGCTATCAGAGGGATGTTATTACTTATATTTCCAGCATTATTAATTCCAATTTACTGCCTTTATTACAATTCATCTTCTCTCTTTTTTTTTTTTTCTCTCTTTTTACATTTTTTTGTGGCTAGTTCAGGACCTTCCCAAATATTCAAACCACTTTGCTGCATAAACAGTTGTTCCTTTTCTGTGGAGGTGGAAATCACCAAAAATGATACATTTCCTTATCCTATACCAGCCAGATGGTATTTCATAATTCTCTACCTTGCATCACTTTAACTGATGGTTCATTTCCAGTTCTGTTGTCTTTCTTCAAGGAACTGGAAGGAACTTTGGAAAGTCCACACAAGTCTTCTTCACGTCCTTCAGAATTCAGTGAGCTGTACTGTATGTCATAAAAGAGTGTCCATACTACCACTGGGTCCTTTCTAACCAGCTTCAGAGATCGGCCCAAACCGAGCAGCAGTCTGCTGTTGTTGCTTGTGGGAAGATGCAAACCAGCCTTTTATCCTTAAGAGTTTTGAGGTCATAGCAAACACTGACGTTCAATAGAATGCAGTGAAAAAGACTGATCTAGAGGGGCCAGCACGGGAATGTAGAGTAGCACATTTATTATATTGTTCAGAGTGTAAAAAAGGCAGTATCATGCTAAAGCACAGAAGCGAGGAGTATTGTTGATGACTAAAGGAACAGAGCAGCTAAATGGGAGAAGGTTTAGGAGAAATGGTAAAGAACTTTGAATACACTGCTTTTTGCAGTCCTTAAATTATGTCAAATACAGCAAAAAAACCTCAGTGTTGCAAACATCCTTTAGCAGCTTGACCTCTGCTTGTGCCTAACGAGTCTAAAGGAGCTCGTTATTTTCTGCTTCCAAAGAACAGGCTTCAGATTGTGTTTGGATCCATTTAAGAAAATTAGTTTGGTCTTTTAGGTCCACTCCGTGCGGCTTGGTCTTTCTTGGTGGCAGTCTGCAATCTGCTGCTCGCCTTCCTTATCCACTGGTTTTGCTAGGAATTGAAGGAATTTAACATGCTGCCAGGGAACCCGCAGTTTGAAGTTGTTGATCAAGCAAGCCTTGAAGGCTGGCAGTTCTGTTCAGGCAGTGGGCAGACAGAAGCGTGCAATGAGGCATGCACAGCAGCACCAGCCCTCGCTGTTTGGCAAAGCCACCATCCTTCTGAGTGCCAAATTCACCCCACCAGGCAGAAGGACAGAAGTGAGCTTTTGAACTTTCTAATGATTATGGTAAAACTTCCACATGTTCAGCACTCTGAACCAAAAGTTCAAAAGTACCAAGTTCACTTATGAACCACGTATGTATTCCCAGGTGGCCAAGAAGGCCAGTAGCATCCTGGCTTGTATCAGAAATGGGGTAGTCAGCAGGACTAGGGAAGTGATTGGCCCCTGTACTTGGCACTGGTGAGGACACACCTCGAATCCTGGGTTTGGTTGTGGGCCCCTCACTCCAAGAAGGATATTGAGGTGCTGGAGCATGTCCATAGAAGGACAACAAAGCTGGTGAAGGGTCCAGAGGACAAGTCTTAGAACAAGCAGCTGGGGGAACTGGGGTTGTTTAGTCTGCAGAAAAGGAGATGCAGGGGAGGGGGCCTTACCACTCTGCAACTACCTGAAAGGAGGTTGTAGCAAAGTGAGGGTTGGTCTCTTTTTCCCAAGTAAGAAGTAATAGGACAAGGGGAATGACCTCAAGTTGTGCCAGGGGAGGTTTAGGTTGGACAATAGGAAAACTTTCTTCACCAGGAAGACTGTAAAGCCCTGGAACAGGCTGCCCAGGGAAGTGGTGGATTCACTGTCCCTGGAGGTATTTAAAAGACATGTAGATGTGGTGCTGAGGGACATGGTTTAGTGGTGGACTTGGCAGTCTTATGTTTATGGTTGAACTTAATGATCTTCAAGTTCTTTTCCAACCTAAAAGACACTATTATTCTATATATTGAATAGGAAACAGCTGTTTGCCTAATTCACAGTATTCATTGTAAGCTATCATTTTATATAGGTTTTAAGACTTGAATCCTTGTTTATAGGTTAGGAGTGCAATTATTTTGACATTTCTTACCTTGCAAAGGTGCCAAGAGCTTTGCGGATGGAAATGCATGTTTGTATAGTCTGAGTAGAGGGCTCTAAGCTTGGCTTTCCTAAAAACTGTGATATGTTAGGCTAAACAAAACGTGGTGCTAACATGATTGTCTTCCTTCCTGTGTAGAAATGGAAGGACATGCTTTGTATGTCAAAATGCTGTTGATTTTAAAACTCTCCTTCTGGCTCTGCTTTGGTAATTAGGCCAAAATGAGATCTAGGACTATGCCCTAAAAAGAGGGGATGCTATGGGAAGGAGACAGGAAAGAACAGTTATTACTAACCGAGTGTGAAGACTTCGCAGTACTTTCAAAGAAGAAAAATACTGCCTTTTTACACATTGCTCAGCTGCCTTCAGCAACCTGAGTTGGAGCTGAGGGTGCTCTGCAAGTCAGCTGTATCAGGAGCGGTTAGGTACTTGGCAGCAGTTGCTGAGCTGGATGGAGTAAGTGTGAAGACTCGGGGGCTTCTGTTTCTCAGTAGGGTTCTCAGCAAGATGAAGTACATTTCTGCCTTCAGTAGAGCGTTCAGCACTGCACAATGTCCAGCCTTGTTTGCAGTGATGAATACTTGGAGCACTCTGCCCTCCAAACTTCTCAGTGGGGGTCTGGGCTGACAAAAGGTTCATCATACCTGGAGCATCACGTGAGTTTAGGTTTTGTTGTGCATGGATCAGTTTGAGGAATTGGTGTCTGTACAAGATCCATGATGTCGTTGTAGGTTATCTGTTAAAATGCAATGCAGACTCACACAACTTTACTCCTTGTATCTTATGAGTGTTTTTGAAATTTGACTTTATTAATACATTTTAATTCGTTGGAGAAATTCGTGAGAATTTTATTTTTTTGTTATTAAAAGAAATAATTTAAGATGGAAGGAGACTTCTTTTGTGTGTGAAGTGATTGCAACCTTGGGTGTTTTATCTTACAGTCCACAAAAATTAGTTTTGAATCTGACTCTTGACAAATGGAAATTTATTTTTTTTTTAATTCTTGGATTCCTCCAGGGGAAAAATAAGGCTTTGTTAATACCAGGTTTTTGTTTCTTATGGAGAGAGGAGGGAAAAGGTGAAAAGAAAGAAGAGTAATAGTGAAGTAGAGTAGATTTACTCTTTCCACATAAAGAAATAGTCACACTCGCACATCCTTAAAAATTATATGTATTAATCATTGTATATAATGTTCAGAGAGTTTCTGTTACTGAATACACTGAAATTTTATTCAAGATCCTTTGCTTTGAAAACTTTCCAGTACATTATTATTTGTGTGGATGATGATGGTGCAAACTCTGTATTATTCTGTGGTTCACACAAGCTTACTGATGAAGAGTGAGCAGTAGTTTTGCTGCAGTTCAGGCCAGATGTGCACGGTCACGAGGTAGTTCTAAGGTAGAATTCCTGGATATACGCTCCTTTAGGTGCGTGGCTATCCTATTTCTGGATGTAATCCTGATGAAGTTGTTACCTGAATTACTGAACAGGGGCCTTTTTCCTTGCTGGGTGATGTTTAAGTCCAGCTGCTGCGGAGAGCTGACTCTTGGGAGTGTCGGGCTGAGGGTGCAAGCTCGCTGGAGGGGTTGGGTCTGAATATTGCTTTGCACCAGAGCAGCTTCTCTGCGCTACGTTGTGTGGAAAGATTCCGTCATTTCCACCCAAAGCAATGAAATAAATCCAGTCAGCCATTTCATCTTGAAATACCCCACCCTCCGTAACAAATATTAAAAAGAAAATGTAGGTTTTGGCCTGTGCATACCCCAGTAATTTCCACTGATTAAGTTGATGCTTGTAATTACGATCTAGGCAGGCCATGTGTTGCAAAATATAAGTATCTTTTTATTTGAGTAGAGGAAGTTACAAGATTTATATAGTCCCTTTGATATTTTATTTAACCCAAAAACTGTTTGGGAAGGAGAGAGTCTGTTTAGTTTACCTCTGTCCTAGATTCAGTTTTAATATCTAATGTTTAAATGAAGGGGGGTTGATCTTTATTCTTAATGATTCATGCTGCCTCAAAGCACAGTGGTTTCTAGTTGTGTGCTGCCTTTCCCACTGGGGGATGCAAACAAAAGAACAATAATTTCAGACTCCTCCTTCAGTTTCCAAGAGAACCTTAGCTGCTCAGGGATAGCTTTGAATTTTAAAAGCATTTTCCTTCCAAATTATGTATTGATTGCACACAAAATAGCAGTGCTGTAATATGCAATTTAAAACAAATGCATGATGGTGCTCATTTGCTTTTAATGCTGCTTTTTCCAGCAGAAAAACAAAAAGTGGATTCTGTTCCCATAAGCCAGTCTTGCAAAATCCTTACAAACATTTATTAGTCTAGACACAAAATATTCTCACCCGGCCTCAGCTTGACGATGGCAAGAAAAGAAGAAAAAAAAAGAAGAAAAAAAAAAGAAGAAGAAGAAAAAAAAAAAAAGCAAGCTAATATTGTACTTGGCTGTCAAAAAAGGGGGTGGGGGATTGGGGAGAAAAAGCTTGCCCCAGGCTAGTGAACCAGTAACATTTTGCTGGGGCCGCCTACAACAACAGATGCATCTTATTCCCATAGGGTTTCCAGGCCTGCCTATTCTCTTATGCTAAACTTGGACACTCATAAACATTCTCTTTGAGTACCACACCCCAGTCATATCCTGGGCTCTTCTAATTTGGTTGATTTAGTAATGACACTAAACATGTCCGTTTTGCCTCTCCTTACCAATCTTTGTGTTCCCCCATCTCCCCACAGATACCATTTAACTAATGCAGTAATTCAAAAATAATCCTAATATATGGGAACTGGAATAATTGATAGAAAGAAATTAGTTTAAAATAGGTGATGTAATCGCAGTTGAAATCTGCATGTAGAGAGCCTCGATTTAAATTGGTTTCTTTTAATCTTGATTTGCATTTGTGCTTTTTGATAACTTCATAAATGGCAAATATTCTCCTTGTTTGATATTGTGGTAGTTGGCAAAATTTTGTTTTGTAAAGGGATAAATTATATCAGTGAGTGTTTATCACTCCTTCATCTCAATATACACTTGAAGTATTAATTTTTATTTTTTGTCATTTTCTTGAAAATTAGTGCATAATGCATCTCTTATTTTTCAGATAAAGGTTGGTTCCTTTTATGTCCAGTTTATATCAAACTGTATTTGATTGGAAATCAAAATTTAATTCAGAATTCCCCTAAACAGCATAACATGTCTGTGTTATTAAACTACTGTAAATATGTAGAATATCAAAGAATATATTTATTCAAGCTTGATTGTATTTTTTTCCAAAACCTACCAATTTATAAGAGAAAATACGATACTTTTTTATACTTACTAGATGAATTTTACTGTTTCTGTGATGACATATCGATGTCTGTTAAGATCAATTTTGTCTGTCCTTATGTGATTCAGTTTACACTGAAAGCATTATGAAGCCACGTTAAAAAAAAACCCTTCTAAAATATCATCTCTGAAGTCACATTTTTGCTTCCTAAGTGGAGAAGCAAATAAAGTAGCAAAGAAAATAAAGGACTTTTTATGCACTCTGCGCTCCTTGACCTTCTTACAAAGCGGTCGCAGACCTGACAGGCTGGAGGAGGCTTTAAGGAGGGCATGGGGTAGGAAGCAGGTGAGTCTGGGTTATGCAGAAGAGGTTTTGAGGAAACACGTGTGAGCAAAAGCTTGTAGTGGCCTGAGTGGTAGGGGAGGCTCTGAAGAGTAGCTGCAGCCTTGATAATGTGCCTGAAAGTCTTCACCTTGACATACACTAACTTAGGTCCATGCAGTAGAACTGTGATTTTTCTTTTTCCTTTTTTTTTTTTTCATTGTTTTTTTCTTTTCAAGTGATGTTCCAGGGCCTTGCTTTTTCCTCATTCGTAAACACTGGATCATAGAAACACTAAGGTTTATAAATTTATGTCGAGTATTTTGGCATCCTTTGCAAGTTACTGAAATTACGGGTCCGTATCCTGGGGTACCCAAGTCTGTGTGTACATGTGGAGCGTGTAGCAGTGCATATTAGTGTCACCTGGTGAGTCCATTGTGAGTCCTTGTTTTCAGTTTCTTAGAGAATTTCTCACACATTGTTTCTATTTGGAGGCTGCTTTTGTTCTCTGTTCATTGAGTTTTGGGGAAACATTCAGCTGGTTGAAGAGCAAAATTAACAGAGTGAAGAGGGAAGCAAGGAGAGGAAGAGAGACAATCTCCATGTAAAAGCTATATTCTTTCTTTTCCTGAACAGCTCTGTGCCTCGGGGATTTGACATAGGAACTTGAAATTTGGCAAGGATGTAGCCCTGAGGTCTGAGAAATGCATTCCACTGGTTTTGGGGGCGGGGGGGGGGATAAATAAAAAATTGGCAGAATTATGAGTCATGATGTATCACTACCTTTTTGTATCTGAGGTGGAATTTTCAGGATGTTTTATTACCTGCTCTTGATTATGCTTTTGTGGCTGTCAAACCAGGACAGCACGCTTGCAGGCTGCTTCAAATCACCTGTATGAAAAGGGTTCTCCTCCTCGGGCTGCCCGGGGTTTTGTATTGGCACACAGCAGAGTGCTTCTCGTGCCCCCGGGAATGCCGCTGGCCTGGCAGGAGGCAGAGAAGCTCTGGGAGCTGGTAGGCCCCGAGACCTCGCCCAGCTTGTTTCAGGGTAGAGCACTCCCAATGCTGTTGATTGCTGTTGAGAAGGTACCATTTGGCTGTGGTGGAAGGCAAATATTAATGAAAGTAGATAGCAGCCGATGTGAAATCTGGTTTCCAATTGACAAGGGCACGTTCGGTTGGTTGCAGTCGGTGGAGGAGGGGGAGAGGAGAAGGAGACAATCTGTGCTAAGCTGTGTCACCTTTAGAAGCGCGGGGGTTCCTGTGCAGCACAAGGGATGATTAGAGGATGAGTCGGGCTATCTAGCAAAGGAGACCATCTGTAGGACTGCTGCTCTGGTCTCTGAAGAAGCTGAAAGGTGTCTGGGGACACAAATTCTGGGAAATGAAAAGAAGGTCTTGTACTTCCAGCACTAGACTAGGGCTTGGGAAAACGAAGGTCTCTAGAAATTTTTCATCTGGGGAAAAAAAATGCAGATTCAAGATGAAGGGAACATTTTGTGAAATCATGTCTGTGCCAGATTGTTTCATTTTAAAGAAGGAAATCCCAGGAGAATAAAATCTTTTATTTTGATGTGTTAAGGAGAAACTTTTTTTGATACACAATTTTTGAAATGAGTAATTTTATTTTTTTTACTGTTCAATTTTTCTAAAAGCCAATATGAAACATTTTGGGGGGGTGAATTAAATGTTTATTCAACCCAGAACACACTTCAAAATTTTCTCATGTCAGTAATTTATTTCTTCCTCCTTTCCTTTTGCTATGTAACAGCACAGCAAGCAAATAGCAAGCAAAACAAAACAGTTGTGACTATGAAAAAAAGTACCCCTAACTCTGCTGCCATTTTATTGGGTATGATAAGCACTTGCATAAGTTTGATAGTTGCTTTCGAGAATACTGATGAAGCGGGACCTCATGTTAGAAGGACTGACTGCTCACAGTTTGAATTGAACACTTGAGAGATCAAAAAAAACCCCGCCTATGGGAGGTTTACGTGCCAAGATGAGCTGATCACATAGAAAATAGATGCTTATGTGGCTGAGGAGCAGAGACACGTGACCCGTGTTAAAGGTACCATCAGTGCAGCCGTGATTGTTACGGGTCATGTTTGAACAGTAGTTTCTATATGGTCTGACATAAAAACTGGCTATGGCTTTGTGTGTCAAAAGCAACGGCACCAGTTACTGTGCTTACAGTAGAGGTACCTGGAGGATATTTTGTAACAGAGAAAGATAATCTAGGTCATTTAAGTAGCCACTCATGGCCTGAAAGTCCAAACTTTACTTTGATGTAACCTGCTTGTTACCCGTTAAAACCAGCAGGGGTAGGAGGTAACGAAGAAAGTCTGGTTGCATGTCGTGTGCCAGGCTCCTTTCAGTCTCTGCTGGGCTTTGTGTTGGTTTCCCAGTGCTCCAGCACAGGTCTGGCTTTGGCATAGCCCGAAGCTGTGTGTGGGCAGGCAGGCCAGCAGCTTTTGGTAGGTGCCTCCCTCCTTACAAGCTGTAATGCAGTCTGGACCCTAACTGTGTCCTGCTCTTTGTAGCACATGTCATGTTTACCTCAAATCAGTCTGACAAGTTTTGCTCCTGTGTTGAATAAGAACCAGACTTAATTTTAAAACAGGAATCAAATGTGAATATTGGAGGATTTAGACAGAGATGTGGATTTATTTTGGAGTCATAAACAGTAATGCCCTCTGAACCTCACAAATCATGAACAACTGACTACAAAAAGGAGTCCTTCACCCTTCTTGCTGAGAGGCAGCCCGGATGAGAGCAGATTAGCTTATGCTGAGCTCTGTGTGGAATAGTTTTTGACATAGATATATCTACTCTGAATAAATTGGTAATAGTTAGAAATAGGCTGGATTAATCAGATGCTATGAGGAGAAGACAAAACAGCATTTTCTGTGTTGAGAGAGGTGGTAGAAAATTGTAATCTACGTGGTTTTAAAAGTTTGAAGCAGTTTCTACCATTGCTGCTTCTCCTGAGCCACCCTGTCTGTGCATATCCTTAAAATCATATTGTTTGGGGTTTTTGTTGGCATGCTTTTCCTGCACTCTGTATGGAAGTGTCATACAGCAAGTGGGGAGAAATGCCTTTTCATAAAGCATACAACCTGAGCACACACTGAACACTCTCTGTAATCTCATTTATTTTCTTGCTGCCTCAGCTACTCCTGTTTGTGGGAGGGAAGGAAAAGGTGAGTAAAAAGTTTGTGCTAGAAATAGATTCTTTTACGTGTGACTTCTGTTGTCAAGTCTTTGTCTTTTCCTTCTCAAGCATAATCAAAGGGGCAGAAGGCTTCTGCCTGCCTTTATTAAATATTTATATAATTCTTTATGCAAATCTGCTATAGGGAAAAATTTAAATGTTGAATTCCACTCTGGAAAATAAATCTGCCGTGATGTACTAATGAATTGTGGTTATTAACTGGTTACGGTCTGTTTCTGAAGAGTGGTGTCCTGAGCAATTGCCTACTCAAAGAGAAAATATAAGATCCTGAACCTTCCAAAAAGTGTGCCTGCACTTAAAGTTTCTTAAGTTCCTGGAAAAATGTCTGTTTCGTGGGCTGGTTTTGCTAGGAATGTCAGTTGTATGAAAATCTGACGTAAAACTACACAAGAGGATTGCAGTGGTGAATGTTTTGAGAGATTAAGAGTGCACCTCATTCAAAGTTTTTCTCCAGATTGTTTCGTAGAAAAATGCTGCTTTTGATGTAAAGCAAACATGTGGAATGTTTCATTATAAATAAAACCACACAACATAATGTCAATATTAACAGTGAGGGATAAAAACACTGTCCAGATAAAACCAGAAAATCTGAAACAATATTAATTCATGTATTTGACCCTAAAGTATGTAAGGGACAAGCCAAAACAATCTCTGAATCACTAGTGATGATCTTCAGGAATTCGTGGAGGATGGGGGAGGTCTCAGAGGACGTGAGAAAGGCAGACACAGTACCTAGTGCTAAGTGAGGGATAGGCTTGGGCAGAGGAGGAAAACTCACAGGGAATCAGAAATCGGTTCATGGGATTCATTCCCAGGATGATACAGGAAGAATTTACTAAAAACAGTCTGTAAGAACCTAAGGAGTTATAACAGGGTCCTTGGAAAGATGAATTTGTCAAAACCAGCCGATGTAAAGCCAGTCTGATCTCATTTTTTAGTGGAGTAATTGACCTGCTGGAACGGGATGTTGCAAACCTTCCTGAAGACAAGGTAGAAACACGGGGAGATCCCACATGGCATTCTTGTGAGCGACACAAGAGACGTGTTTTAGAGAAACTGAGATACCAGGGTGATGCATAATTGATTTGATAAACTACTTGAGTGTGAATTTTCATAATCCCCTGGTAAACTGAGAGAACATGTCAAGCAGGGTGCTACAGATGGAATAATCCCATTAGCACCAAGGAGAAGGGAATGGAAGTTTTTATGAAGGCAGGGAAGGGTTGTAAGCATCTCGCTTTGTTGAGATTTTAGTGCATGCTGTCATAGCTCTTTCTAACCTTGAATTAAACAGGGTTTTTTCAATCACAACATCCTTTTTTAAAAAAAAACCAACCAAACTTGTATAGTGTAGCCAGAAGAGCATAGATGCAGCTTTCTTTTTCTGAGACCTGCTTGCATCAAAGAGACGCGTTGCTCCGTTGATAAACATTGAAGGGATGGGATAATCTGCCTGTGCACCATGAGTGAAGCTGAACCTCAGCAGAGTTGTGATACCAAGATTTAGCTAAAAGGCTGCAAGTGAGGCAATTGCACGTGGACCTGTAGGCTTGCAGGCACTGCGAACGCCACTGGGTAAATGAGGGATTGCAGAAAAACACTTTCAGATTGGATAGGTTTGCCATTTTATTTATCCTCAGCCTGAAGCATGCTTCAGCGCTGCATTTTAGGTCAGATGATGCTTTCACCTGTTCTCTGCACCATCCCCAAACAGGACCCTCAGTGAGACTCACTCACTCAGTGAGACAGCAAAACTGCCTGTTCAGTAGCTTTTCAAAATGGGCATTTCTGGCATTTTTGAAATTTTACTCAAGATGGCAGAAAGATTAGGTAATACCACCCAGCTCTTCCCCAAGTGCATTGCTCAACGCTGGGGCTTGGCAGTTGTCCGTCTTTTGTCGAGAGCCCTCTTGTCCCGCGGAGAAGCGGTGCGGTTAATAATGCTCTACCTCTTGTCCCTCAGCACACCCAGACAAAGGGATCCATTTAGCTTTGCTTCGTGGTTCTCTCGCTGCAAAGATGAAAGAGATGGCCTGCAATAGGTACTTTGTGTATATATTAAAATAAATATCTTTTATACTTCTGTGCAGTTTTATAGACTGCCAGCGACTTGTGGAAGAAGGGTATCTTTCAACTTCAGTACTATTAAATAATTGTCATCCTGGAATGATGATTACCCACAATTTATTGAGCATTGTCAGTGTCCTTAATGCCATGTAACCGTATCCTTGGCATAAAAAGCCTGTCCTGTCATGCTGTGCACTTGGGATTTAAGCACAGTAGTGTAGAGGGTGACTGTTAAAAATATTTGGGGAGGATATTTGTGAAGTGAGGTGAGGCACATAGTTTCAAAAACAGAGTTTATGGAGTAGCACTGGGTGGCAGCTGTGGATGAACACTTTTGTCTTTTGCCTAAAGAAAAAATGTGAAGCTTATGATTATTTATCTTCCTACCTATCCACAGTCTCTGCCCTCCCATAATCAAAAAGAATCATCTTACCATACAGTGAAAAACAGTATTTCTTTTCCCCTTACTATTTCTTGTAACTGCCTTTCGTGCATTTACACTGCTCTTTTTCCTTTAAGATTTTGTCATGAAGAAAGCTGACCTTCTGATTTTAACCTGCTACCTGCTGGTCCCTTTCTAAACCTCCTGAAACAGCTGCTGAGTTTGCCTCTTGAACTTGAACATGCCCCCACTTTGGGAAGTAGATTATATTCCACTGTCTAAAAAATCATGTACCTGTGGGATTTCTGGTATGAGAAATGAGTGTCTAATTTTGTTTCATGAAGAAAACTATTACAGAGTTTATAACTCTCTGCAGAAGTTTATACATAATTTCCAACAGACTAGTTTTGGTCCCTCTGAGAGAAAATTCTCTCTAGTCTGTGCTATTTAAGGTTATATTTATTCTCTGAATTTCTGTAGGCCTCAGATTTGTTTGGTGGTACTTTAGTTCCTCTTAGAAATGGACAAGGCATTCTAAAATGAAAATTAATTTTGTTTGGCTCCTGCTTGCTGTATCAGTCTTTAATGCCTTTTCTCTCTGGTACAGTTCACATCATCAATCATGTCCCTGTTAATGCATAGAAGTATGAAAACAGATTTTAGTTAATTGCCATGTGCTAGCAATCAGCTCTTACTGGTCTTCAATTGGAGAATGACATTTGGGGAGCTAGAAAGAAAGGATAGTCATCTTTTGTCTGTCAGAGTGCCCTAAAAAGTCATTGTTTTGCCTGTTTTCAGACTTGGGAGAAAGGCCCCGCAAGTGCCTATGTTCACATACACAATACAATAGAGAAACCCTCCAGGCCTGCCTTGTCTGGGACCTCTCACAACCTCTGGCATAAAAGGTGTGACAGAGTCAGTAGTGGAGATGTCACACTGGGGTCGAGTTTGGGATAAGAAGGACTTGAGCTCCCAGGGCAGTTGAGAGAAGTTGTCATAGCTTAGGCAAAGTAGTCCAAAGGCAGGACTGCAAAAATTATGTGGGACAACTGACCTCAGCATTGTGCCAAGAAAAAGGCTTCCGAAGAAAGGGAAACAAAGTTATCTCTTTTACACCAGGCTGTGTTTTATGCCTTTCAGTTCATTGACATGAACTAAAACAAATTTCAGCTTGTAATAAGTGAATTTCTTAACTTAGCTTCGAGTCACTCTTTTTGGAATGGGTCTGCTGGTTTCAGGTGATGAACAGTGGCAGATTGAACCCCATAGGACTGAATTACCTTAAGCCAAAAATGTGTAGCAGAATAGAAGTTACTCTTTAAATTGAACTAATTCCACTGTCTCTTCTTTGCTACAGGTGGTGGATGTGGACTTTAAAACAGTGTGTCTCAACATTTCATCCTCAACTATCTATTTTTAATCTGATTGCACTACAAAAGAAAAGCTGCTAATGGGATAAATGTTGAGACTTTACAAGAACTGACTTGAAGTACCGAAAGCCATTATTATTAACCAAGAAGAGCTTGAAGCTAAGTCTGTATCTGACCAGTCAATATCATTTTCACGTAACAGGCATGGCAAGTAAACGAAAATCAACCACACCGTGCATGGTCTTGGCCAACGAGCAGGATCCAGATCTAGAAATGGTATCAGACTTGGAGGAAGGACCACCTGTACTCACGCCAGCGGATAACCCTACAGCAGAGAGCGTAACAAGCGATGAGGATGTTCACGAGCATGTGGATTCAGACAATCAGAAAAACACAAATAAAGTAGAAGGTGGTTATGAGTGTAAATACTGTACTTTTCAAACTCCAGATCTCAATATGTTTACTTTTCACGTGGATTCAGAACATCCCAACGTAGTATTAAATTCATCCTACGTTTGCGTAGAATGCAATTTTCTTACCAAAAGATACGATGCGCTCTCAGAACATAATTTGAAGTACCACCCTGGAGAGGAGAATTTTAAATTGACCATGGTGAAGCGTAATAATCAGACAATCTTTGAACAAACAGTAAACGATCTCACTTTTGATGGGAGTTTTGTTAGAGAAGAAAACGCTGAACAGGCCGACTCTTCCGAGGCCCCCTCGTCAGGGATCTCAATTAGCAAAACTCCCATTATGAAAATGATGAAAAACAAACCCGAGACGAAACGTATCGCTGTTTTCCACAATGTAGCTGATGACATTCCTGGTGAAGAAAAGGGAACTGAAAACGAGCCTAACTCTGAAGAAGCAGTAGAGAACCCAGCAGCAGCGGTTCCCGAGTCAAAAGCGAGCCACTCCGTTGGTTGCAGCACAGCAGACGTGGCTGGTGCGGTGGTGACTCCAGCACCAGTGCTGCAGCCTGGGGTGGCACAGGTCATAACAGCTGTTACGGCTCCGCAGAACTCCAACCTGATTCCAAAAGTCCTAATACCTGTAAATAGCATTCCAGCCTATAATACCGCTTTGGACAACAATCCTCTTTTGCTTAACACCTACAACAAATTCCCATATCCAACCATGTCGGAAATCACCGTGCTTTCCACTCAAGCCAAGTACACGGAGGAGCAGATTAAAATATGGTTTTCTGCGCAGCGTCTGAAACACGGTGTGAGCTGGACGCCGGAGGAAGTGGAGGAAGCAAGGAGGAAACAATTTAATGGCACGGTGCATACTGTGCCACAGACAATTACTGTTATTCCAGCCCACATTTCTGCTGCTAGCAATGGTTTACCTTCAATTTTACAGACATGCCAAATAGTTGGTCAGCCAGGACTTGTTCTCACGCAAGTTGCAGGTGCAAATACGTTACCGGTAACAGCCCCGATAGCTTTGACTGTAGCAGGAGTCCCAAACCAAACACAGTTACAGAAGAGTCAGATTCACACTGCTCAGCCTGTTGCAGAGACCAAACAAGTAGCTGCCGTTCCAGCCCCTCAGCCTATCAAAAATGAAGCTGCGTTGATGAATCCCGACTCCTTTGGCATCCGAGCAAAAAAAACTAAAGAACAGTTGGCAGAATTGAAAGTCAGCTACCTTAAAAATCAGTTCCCTCAAGATTCAGAAATTGTTAGGCTCATGAAAATAACAGGCCTGACTAAAGGAGAGATCAAGAAGTGGTTCAGTGATACCCGCTACAATCAGAGAAACTCAAAGAATAATCATGGGATTCATCTCAACAGTGATTCATGTGCCACCATTGTTATCGACTCAAGTGATGAAATGAATGAGTCCCCAACGGGAGTTGCTCCACAGAGCAAGTCATCGTGGAGTGCTTTTCCTGATTTCACCCCACAGAAATTCAAAGAGAAGACTGCTGAACAGCTGCAGGTCCTCCAAGCAAGTTTTCTTAATAACCCTGTCCTGACTGATGAGGAGATGAATAGGTTAAGAGCCCAGACCAAACTGACCAGGAGAGAGATTGATGCCTGGTTTACAGAAAGAAGGAAATCAAATGTCTTGAAGGAAGAAGGAGCTGACTTGAATGAGAGCAATGCTGGCAGCTCAAAAGAAGAGTCTGGAGAAACATCTGTGGGAGATGGAGCAGCAGGAGCAAAATCGGGGTGCTCCACTTCAAGCAAAATAGGCAAAAAATCACCAGAGCAGTTGCACATGCTTAAAAGTTCCTTTGTCCGTACTCAGTGGCCATCTCCACAAGAATACAACAAGCTGGCAGAAGAAACTGGGCTCCCAAGATCAGAAATTGTGAGTTGGTTTGGAGATACTCGCTATGCCTGGAAAAATGGTGGATTGAAGTGGTATTATTATTACCAGAGTGCCAGTGCAAACAGCCTGAATGGCCAAGGCTTTGCAAGAAGGAGGGGGAGAGGAAGACCAAAAGGGAGGGGGAGAGGGAGGCCTCGGGGGAGGCCTCGGGGAAGCAAGAGGTTAAATTGCTGGGACAGAGGTGTGTCTGTCATAAAATTTAAAACTGGAACAGCAATCCTGAAGGACTACTATATGAAGCACAAATTCCTTAATGAGCAAGACCTCGATGAACTGGTAGCCAAATCTCACATGGGATATGAGCAGGTCAGAGAGTGGTTTGCAGAAAGGCAGAGAAGATTAGAACTTGGAATAGAGCTGTTTGATGAGAACGAGGAGGAAGATGAAATGCTGGAAGATCAGGAAGATGAGGAGGAAACAGATGATAGTGATACATGGGAACCCCCCAGACATGTTAAACGTAAACTTTCAAAATCAGATTGATGTGCAATTCGGGATTTGTGGGCTAAAAACCTATTAATTAGGTTTGATGTTATGGTGAAGAGCCAAATGATTTTTTCATGGCCTTCATTTTAGCAAGCACCTGCTTAGCATCTTCCTTCCACCTAGAAGAACATGGGCAAGATGCTACCTGTGCAGGCAACAACTGTTTGCTTCCTTGCTATGAAAGATGGACATCCTCAGGCCTAGCCTAGGACATGGGGTTATAAAGTGGATCCAAATGAGCTCCTCCTCTTCCACAGTACCGATGGGAAGGTTCATGTTCATCATTCACGTGACTGCTTCTCAATATTTAATTGCCTTATGTTGTTTAATTCCAAAAAAACACAGACTTAGGTTTTTTTTGTTGATGCAGGAGAACATTGCCTGCTCATGAAGGAGGAAAATACAAAAACCTAAGATGTCTCTTTGCAAATATCTCTTCACCTGAATGGTTTCAAGGCCTGGGCTTGTTTCTTAAGGAAAGAATTCAAAACAAAAGAGAAGGGGAAAAGTGTGACAAAGGAATCCATGAACCTAGGGGTGAGGATTGCTTGGTATAAGAAAATGAGGTGATATTGGCACCTTTTGCGTATCTTTAGAGTGTTTTGGGTTTACAGAACTTGTGCTGAAATGTTCCTTGTTGATAATTATGAACTAATTGAATGAGTCTAATGCTAGAAGATGCTTTTCGTTGCATTTAATCCGTGTATCCTACATCAGTTTAATTTAAATGCCTGACAGACTTGATGCAGTTGGTAGTAACATACGTTTTTAGCTTGTGCATTCTTTCCTTTGTTGGAAATGGTAAGACAAGTATGTATACTTCTAGCTTAAAAAAAAAAAAAAAAAAAGAAAAAAAAATTTCCTGAAATGTTACACTGAATTTCAATGTAAACATGAGGTGGAAACTGCCTAAAAGTTGTTCAGAGTTGCTTAGGGTTTTGTAAGAATACACAGATACAGAGATGAAAAGTGTCTTTGGGGTACTAGTAAGAAAGATTTTCAAGTAAGTTGTGGCAATGACAGGATGTTTAGTTCTCAAAAACAGTGAAGTTCTGTGGCTTTTAGATGCTTAGGAATGATAAACACGCTAGTGTTTAGTTGTTCTTCAGAGATAGCCCAGTTGAATGACTTGTCCGCAAGTTTAGCCTGAATTCACCCTAATGAATGCTCGTTGTTCTTAGGGCTGCTGGGTGAATGCACGGACTTTTAGAGGTGGTTTGATCAACCTGAACTCAACTCCAGAAGTAATTTAATCAGGTAGAAAACATCTACATCTTGAATCAGTGTCTTTAAAACAGCGAGGCGGGGGGGGGGGAGCCATTTAGTCTCCAGACATTGAACTTGGACTGAGTTTGAATTAGCAAGTTAAAAACAATGGGCCAAATTGATTGAAGTTAGTTTAGGCAGATGTCTGGCATCCTAGAGAACTGGTACTCCGAGGAAGAGTAGTTCGTGTTTTAGCTACTGTCAGTCTGCATTTTTTAGGGATAAGTTACTTTATATTTAGACGTAAGAAAGGACGATGAATTTGTGCTGCTGTTGCCAGCATTGTCTCTGCTTTTACATTGGCACTAAAGGAGAAGATACAAGCAATCTCCTTTTGCACATCTGTCAGCAGCTTCTCTGTAGGCTTCTGCATCTGATGACCAATGAAGGAAAGATTAGTGAAGAGAAAATGTGTCCTAATGTTTCCATATTTCCAAGAACCTAGTCTACAATTACTCTTTCTTCCTCACTGTGATAACTGTCAAAGGACCAAGAAAGTCCTTTTAGTCATGCTTTTGTGAAGCAAAGGAGTCCGTGTAGGATCCATTCTTCTTACCTGGTTGTGGGTGAGCCCAGGGCAAAGCAATACAGGGAATAATGTCTGACAAAAAAACCCCATATACTTAACTCCCTTTCCTCTCTGGACACTTGCAGCTGCCCTTCTGCTCCCAGATTCAGAGTTGCAGGAGGATGTTCTGTGTGAAAGCCGTTTACCAGGGTGAGCTCTCATGACTTCTGAGATTGCTGGAAAGAAAAAGGCAGCAGATTCTGGTTTGTGACATGAATTTGATGATAAAACTATTTCCTGGCTTCCAAGACTCTAGAGAGTGGCCAGCAGTGCTGGAGAGGACTAGCCAAAAATTCCTCAGTTTAGCCCTGGGGCGGGGGACGGGCAAAACTGTGTTGTCAGCGTATTCCATGGCAGTGCTTATGACTCTGGATGTGAAGGTGGTGTAAGGGAGATCAGAATCTGGCCTTTGCAGCACTGACTGCTACACGTGCTTGGGAGATCCTCTTGTTTGCCTGGTAATGGGATGGATGAGGCTGTTGTAGATGCCAACAGATTGAAGAAAGACTTGTGCTAGCTTCGAGCTCTGCTGGGAATATAGGGTCAAAAATCAGTGCTTGCTGAGTGGGAAAGGACAAAGCTAGTAGGGAAAGAGATGCTATTTTTAAGTTTCCAGAAATATTGAAGCAAATCCTTAAAATCCTTTGGAATATGCCTCTAGCAAGCAAAATCTGGAGTTGCCTTACTCCTTAAGGTTGACCCAGAAATAATTTTCTTAAAAAAACCAACCAAACAAACAAAAAAAGGCAACCCACCCAGGCAACCTCTCCAAATAATCGTCTCTGTGTTTGTTAGCAGAGACTGCATTTAGGTTAGCATTAAATCCAACCCTCTTTAAAAAATGGGGGAGAGGGGGGAATATCCAAGTTAATTATATGATTAAACTGGGAAGTTTTCCATTTTGACAGTGTTCTGTTAAATAACCCTCAGCTACAGTGGTAGGCCTCAGCACATCTGCTCCGAAAAACAGAGGAAGAGGAAATACATTGTTTATCAGACTAAATTTAGTTGGATTGGACATCTTCTTTCAATGAAATGGTCAGAGATGGCGGCTGATGCTTACTGGGCCAGATTTTTCAGTTGCTGTAAATATTACAGTTCCCTGTATTCCAGTGGTTATGATAGTATTTACAGCCCATTGAGGAATAGCATCTCTGCAGAATATAAAATTTAAAGTAAACCATGTGCTGCGTGTTGGCTAATGAGAGATGCAGAGTAGCCACATTTCCTTTGGGCTACGTGCACATTGTAAGCCTTTCAGTTGTGCCAAGGGTGAGAAAAATCTGGGTGAGTTAAGCCTGGAGAGAGCAGTTGTATGCATTCATTATTGCTCATAATCTGTCTGTTATTTCTGTTTCAACAAACAGAGTCCATTAATTACCAGTTTATTTCGTGTTTACAGCATGTGTATATTTGCACTGGATACTGGGAGAGAGAGAAACTCCTTCCAGAGGCCTTCTGCATCAGGACTGACAGGAGAAGCATTGGAAAGAACTGTCAGCCTGCTGGTGGATCTGTGAATTGTGGCTGTGGCTGGTGGGAACTCAAAGCTACTGGTAATAGTGGTTTAGCCCAGGTTCATCTCAGCAACCTTAGCCTGTTGTTCTCCTTACAGCTGCCAAAGGCACACTACGTAGTCACCTGAGAGAAACAGAAATTGCCTGGGTGGAGAGGATACAGCACCTTCTCATTCTACCAGTTATAGCCAGGAAACTTCCTGAACTTAAGCACATCAGCAGTTGTCTTAATTTCTGCTGATCTGTGCTGGTCAGCAGTGTGCCCCTGCAGCCTGGCTCCCTCTTGCAGGGTGTTTTGGAAGCCACTTGGACTGAGCTGTGTTCACAGGGGGTGAGAAGTACATCTGCCTTAGGGTGAGGGTTCATGTGGGGGTTTGTTGCTTTCCCTGCTCAATAAAGAACCGTGTGTAGATGTGCCTGTGGTAGTTTTCTGTACTTCTGCTGAGCTTCATCTCGTAAGTTTGAGCTAGTTATCAACCAGGCTTCAGTGACTGTCATTGACAGTGAGATGAAGAAAGTCTTTGATCTTGCTCGGATCTTACCTCTAAGTAGTTGGTTTGTTCTCAGTCTTCATTAAGAGCACTGTTTCAGAATTCAGCTGTGTGTACCAGTTCCTTTAGAGCCAAGGTAGAGCTTTCTTCTTCATCTGCTGCCTCCACCAGGAGTACCTGATCTGATGATGCTAGTTACTGCTGTCTCTGGAATTCGGCTAACGAGAGAATAAAGAGAATCCCGTGCTAGACCAGAGAGGGAGAAGGGCTAAAAGAAAGCAGGCAGAGTCACTACTAGTTGAAGCATCCACTGTCACTGTATCGTGCTGCTTCATGGCATGTTTAGCTCTTGCTTCTGAGTATAATGAAAGAACACAGTTCTGTCTTAAACAGGGCTGTCTTCTCGGTATCGACCTCTCGGTGACCCCAAGGTTAGTGTGTGTCATAAAAAAGAAAGGCAGACCGTTTCTCCCTGGAGCTTTGAATGAGCTAATGGAGCGCTGGCTTGTAACAAGTGGAAAAAAGGGACAATGTAGAAGCTTGAAGGCTCTTGACTTTTGCCGGCCTTACAGAATTCACTTATCTAAAAGTTGATAAACAAAACAAATTTTACTCTTGCTGTTCTGACAGAACAAATGAAGTACTGCAATCACTCGTTTTTAGCACATTGAAATCTCTGTTTTGTTTTGAAAGCAAAGGCGAGGAAAGATATCTAGTACCTCATGACTAGAATTTAGTGGATTATCTCTAATACAGTATAGTAAATGAGGCCATTCCCTTTTTGAACCTTGTCCAATACCATCCTAAAACCTTTTTTCATGACATTATATGCAGTGTGGTGTCTGGCTGTAACTTTGATTATTGGGAAGGAAACTCTTGCAATGTCTGCACATGACATGAAATAATTTTTTCTAATGCATGATTTGCTGACTTTGGGCAAAAGCCTATTTTATTCTTGCTTGCCAAAGAACTCTTGAGGCAGGCAAGTGCACTCCCTTCTCCTCTGCAGAGCAGAGCAGACGTTTCTGGAGCCCATACAAAGTGATTCATGGCCTTACGCAGCCCCTGTAGGCCAGAACGCCCAAAGATGCAGACACTCTCTTCCTCCTCCGTTTTCCTCTGAAATGAGAGCACAGCAGTAACTCTGACAACTAGTCTCTGGCTGCTGAGTAACCAAGCTGTAGTTTAAGGTGGGGAGCATTTTCCCTTTTGCACTTAATGGAGTACTGTGTATTCAGGCTGGATATCAGTATTTGCTTCTGTAAATATGACAGTATCGATTTGCATCCTCCACCTGAGTCCCGTATCTCTCTATATTCATATCTCCCAAGGAGATAAGATAATCTTTAAGCTTCTGTAATATTAAATATCCCTGCCCTAACCTGAATGCGCAGAAATAGAGTGCAATGAAATATAGCTACTTTCTTTGATTTAATTTATTGTTTCTTGGAAAATAATTTTGCCTACGTTCAGTAGTAATGAAAGGATAGTATCAATGATCAGAGAGCACTGAAACTGTTGAGAGTTGTTCGTAATGTCTGGGATGATTATGTAGAGATGGGAAGGGCTAGCAGAGGGCTCGGTTCCCTGCACTGAGCAGTGCTGGGTTACACCTGTATTCTCCACCAAGCTGGTGATATCCTAGGGTAAGTAGATTTACCAGCTAGCATGACTTAATGGATCAAGTTACTTCAGGTTTGGTGATGTATTAAAATTCTGTAGGAAAAAAAGATTTTTAAATGACAGTTGTAACAGAAAGTGAAAAATCCCCTTAGTAGCTACTTACAGTCAATAGCTCAGATTTCTGTATCGTTTTCCCACTGTCAAAAAGGGAGCTGTTGAAGTGCAGGCAGGTCAGTATTCTCAAGTGTAATGGTTGGAACTCTTGGGGGGTTTTCTACTTCTTTGGTGAAGAACATCTGCACTTTCTCAGTGGATAGTCATTGCAAAGCCAACTGACACAACACTGTTAAACATGGCCTGAGGATCCCGTGGCACTTACCGTGAATGCAGGTGGGATGCCGTGTTGCTGCCTGTACTTAAGCAGGACACTGTAGCTAGTCAGTACACCTAACAGATGCAGGCCTGCTCATCCCACACACCTGGAGTGGGTTGGACAGACTACCCCCTAAACTCCATGGACTGTTGCACATGGCTTACAGGCAGATGCTGACGCTACAGACACCTGAAATGGGGCGAGATGGATCTTCGCGGGGTACGTGCTGGCTGTGTTGCAGCACTGATCGTTGTGTGGCGGTTGGCAATGGTACTTACCTCTGCTTCCCGCTTGACTCTTACTGGGAAGTGTTGAGACCCATTTTTAGTTGGTTGGTGGGGTTTTTTGCTTTATTTTCTTTTATTCTAGAGCAGGTAGCACTACAGTGGTGGATAAAGTAACTGATCCTTGGTTGTAATACTGTGGAATAAAAATGATTTGGGGTTTCTCAAGTCTTTTAGGGATAAGGTCGCTGTATGGACATTGGACTGTGCATAACTTAGAATGTGTTAAGGCACGTAAGATTTGTGTCCCAGCTGATGAAAGTATTTCCTTACGCTTAATCAGTAGTAGATACCTATCATGAAACTTTCCCTAAAGAAGGTGATAGAATGCCAGAAGATTCAAGTCTTCATCTGTGATACAAAACAATCAACCACAAGAGCTCCATTATGATTTCGAAATGTTCCCCCTGCCTCCAGTTCCAGCTTAACAAAAGTGTTTCCAATTTTGCATAGTTGGCTCTCTGCGTGTATGCTTACAGTCTGTACAGAAATGCACTAAAATTGAGTTGCCCTACCTGGGAAGGCTTTATATTGTATAGAAAATGTGGCACTAGGTACTGCTCTTCATGTGCACAGGAGAGTTAACAAGTGTCGATCTCGTTTACAGAAAAGATGGCGCTTTGCAATTTTCTATAATATATTGCAATATATTTAAATGTCCTGTTTGACATGTGAAATGAAATTAAGTTACTGCATTGTTATGTATTTGAAGTATGAGGAAGACGATTCACTAACGACCAGCAAGGTTTTTAGAAGGTGTCCAGTATGTAGCCATCTGTGTGATCTGTCTGGTGTTTGTGATGTTAAAGGAAGCAACAATACTGTCACTGTTTAGAATGAAGAGTTTCTTTTGAATGATGCAATAGCTTACAGTGTCTTTCCTTTGTAGCTGCCCAATGTGGTGAAGGGGAAGCAATTCTTGAAAAAGTTCAAGATAACTGGTTAACTGTGAATGGGCCTAATCTTTCGTGAAACCAAGAAAATTTTTGGACACACACAGGACTTGAATACTCAAAAGGATTGGAACTTAGTGTTGTGCCAAAGTTAAACTACTGCAGTTGGCAGAAGTTCTGCACTGTAAATAGAAGACTGATTAAAAGACAGCTTGTAAAAAAAAAAAATCAAATTTTAATACAGTACATTTTTATTCTGATACATGATGGAAACATTCTGGTTTAGACCTTTTTTGAAGAGGCTTCAGTGACCACTATATTTTGTCCTCTTATATTTTGTTCGGCCTAATTCTATATGTTCTAGTAAGATGGGCTTTATTGCCTGTGTTCTTTGATATGTGATTAAGCTTATAGCTTTGAGTGACCAAACATTTTACAGAGTAAAAGTTCTTAGAAACAGTATAACGTAACTGATATTTCTGTCTCTTATTTATCAGGCTCTGCACAAACTTGGAAAGTTGTGCTGGACTTGTACAACTCATATATGGGAACGCAGCATACTTCTGGATATTACCAACCTAAGCCTTTGTGGCAGTAAGGATCTTGTCTTTGGATTTATTTTTGTTATTTTTTTGAGGCAAAGAGACGAATGGATGCTGCTGTAAAATATTTGTAATATTGCCATTATTGCTTTCTGTAGCAATTACTGCTTTTGCTTCAACAGATAAAGAAAATAAATCAGAGATAGAAAAATCCTAAAAGACGCTGGTAGAAGAAAGGATCATGTGGGAACTTCTGAAAATAAACTTTGTACCAAAAATTTAAAAACAAGTAATGGAATTAATGTCTCCTTACTGAGTGAGTGTGGTTTGAAGAGGTGATGTGGAAACCAGGAACCGTGTCTGTATGAAAATGTCACAAACCAGGTCTTCTCAAATGTCTTTTTTCCTCTTACACAAAACTGAATTTTACTGATGCCTCAGATGCGTTGAATGTGGAGAGCGGGCTTGGCTGAACAGCCCGCGTGAGGTCAGCTTCACATGCCAGTCAGTACAGCTGCTTGTTGCTGAACTGTTCTGCTGTGTCAGCAGGCCAGGGACGTTCATGTGACTTTTCTCATTAAGGCAGATGCTCTTTATTATCACATTTAAAATATTTGGGGTGGGAGGAGTAGGGGCAAGTAGGAACCACCTCCCCACTGAAGTCACTGTCCATTGAATGTCGTGCTTTGTGGCTGCTTTTAACATGTGCCTGTGTGTCCCGAGACGAGTGCTTTTGTTGAGCCCTGCATCCTTCCCGCAAGCCTGCCTTGCCATCCTTGCCACTGCTTTCTGCAGCTCCCTGCCCGAGGCAGTGCTGCTGGCTTCCACTGGGCTGACTCCTCACACCCCTTTACTTCGGATGCTCCACTGCAATCGGAGGGGCTTGAGACCTGGTCTTCCCTGCAGCACCCAGCATCGTGCCTACAGACCTATCCCCACCTGAGAAAAAGACTTTTAAGGCACTAGAATTCGTTCCTGGGCTATAGCTTACAGCAGTCCCAAAAAATTACATCCCCAGCTGAAGTAGTGACCTATGCACAGACCTGAAGATGAGCCCTAGTACTCAGTACAGCTTGATGTTGGGCCAAATAGTTCTTTTTGGTTTGGTGAGAAAAAAAATTGGGGGGGGGGGGGAAGAAGAATGCTTATTCAAGAATCCGTCAGCTAATGAGGGAGTTATGAAAAGCCCTGGATTATACATTCAGTCACCTTTTTTTAAACAGTTACCTTTTTTGTTTACAGTGTTATCAGCAATTCCAAAATGCTGCAATTCAGTCGATATTTTCACAAGAAACCAGCTGGCCTTGTGGGTTGTTTCCCCTCTCCCAGCCTCCTCTTCCCAGCCCTTTCCATCTTCCATTTGTTTTCATAACAATACTGTCAACTACTATTTTTAAGAATTTTAAATACCAAGCCACTTTGTGCTGCTTTATTTTTCTTTTTACACCATAAAGTCCCATTGAGAGCAACGTTAAACTGCTCCCTGGGGGCTTGGTGTTGCTTTGAAATACTGCTGGTGGTGGTCTGCAATCTGTCAGATGGTGGTTTCTGACGGTTTTGGTTAAATGACTTGTTGCATTTCAAATACTGTAAAATGAAACCTTTGAGTATATGTTTCTGTTGCTATAATGTTGAACTCTTAGCATCATGACTAATTCCTCTCCCATGTGTGTTTCTTTCCAGGCTCAGTGCTGAGTTGATGTTCGTTACCTTAAAATATTTATTTGGTAGAAGAAAGAAAGGACGGAAAAAGGGAATGAAAAGTGTGTGTCGCACCTAGTTGATTTGTGTCTTTGGGTGAAAATAAAGGTCAGTGTTGGCAGTAATTCTCCTCTTAGTGATTTGCAGTTTTCCTAAATGAAAGCCAAATAGGAAAAAAACATACTTGCAGTGTAGACTGTCTTACGGGACTAACGTGGAAGAGGCCCACGAAATACCCTTTGGTACTGATGTGTTCTGCACCAATGGAGATGGTACAAATAATACTGCGATTGTAACTGCTCTCAATTCTGCAGTTTCTTCCCAGCAGCTGGCCAGAGCCTCCAAGTCAGTCCAGCTGCAAGGATTTTTGTGCAAGCATCACACCTGGCACCCGCAAAGTGCAGAATCAGAGACTGACAGAAGCCCTCCGATGGAAGGGACTCAGATTTTTCCTAGTGACACCACAAAGTTAAAAACTGCATTGCTACCATAGGGTTTATGGTGTTCTTTGCTCTAAATTCGTTTCACTTGCAATGATTTGGGGAAAGGAGCAACTGTGGGCAAAGTCCATTCTTGATTCCAGCATTTTGTTTGCATTTGTTCGTTGAGCAGCGCTTTCCTTCTGCTCCGCCTCGTGCTTTCTGCGGGCACTGATAGTTGTACAAGGCAAATATGAAGCCATAGAAGCTAAATTTCCGCTGGTCCTTTCCAGCAATGCAACAGCTGCATGAGAAACAACGCACTGGAGAATCAACAAACAGTTTGGTTGTTTCCCTTGAGGAGGCAGCCTCCCCTGCCAGCCTCCATATGGAAAAAGAGAGCAGGACTGGAAAAGCTCATAGAGTTGTGAGGGTCACTCAGGGGCAGACCCAAATACTATTTTCCAGTTCTTTAGTTTTGTTTCTCTTTGTTCCTGCAAGGCAGAATACTGCAGGAGGTCAGCTCAGTTGAAGGGATGCTATTACAATAGAGGTGTACAGCAGCTGTGGCTGCTTAAATGGTGTCCTAGAGGAGTTGCCTCCAGTGTTACTTGGTCCTGCCCCATCCTGAGAACTACAGTTGTGCAGTTTTAACCTAGAGAGGTAACGAATCCGCTGTGGTCTCCATGGCCTGGTTTCATCACAAGTAGCAATTAAGCAACACGTGTAACTGTGGCCAGGGAAGTTAATGAGTTTCCAGAAAAACTGATAAAACTGAAAAAAGGACATAGAAGGAGGCACACAAACTTCACTGCGCCCAACAGTGAATCTGTTGGCTTTTTTCCCAGTTAGAGCAGTAGATCAGAGATACCACCCTTTGCCACGACTTCTGCATCCAGTTTGTATCTGTGGGCCATCAAGGTACAGCCTCAGTGATTGTACCGTGCAGCTGAGTGGCACAGTGCAGACGTGTGATTCACACCAGAACTGGAAATGCGCAGGCTTGCCTGAGACGTTCACTGCTTTAGGATTCTTCCCGGCACCTGATTGCCACCTTCTTTCTGTCTTTAAGAAAGCTTTTTTCCTCTTTTCAGCAGCACTGTGGTCAAACCCAACGGCACGCTCATTCTGTTCATCATTTATCTTGCTAGACAGAAAATGGTTGCAAAACCCATTAATAGCTGAACACGTCTGTGCATAGTGTACCCTTTTGGCAATAACAACTTTATTGGGTTTCACGAGGCCTGAGGGGGAAGGATTATGGCCTAGTTAATATGGCTTGCCAGGGCTCTGAAAGGTTGCACTGTTTTAAGGTAGAGCAGGCAAATGAACCATCTTTTGGGGGGGGTGTGTCCTTTCCTGTCTATCCTAAGGTCCCCTAAAAAGCTTTTGGCTTCCGTTAACAACACAATCCTTTTCTTTGATTTCCATGATGCACGACACCTCACCTACCCACTCATTTTTGTTATGTCTTAATAGAACTGCGAAGTGGCTTGATTTACGCAGAAACCAGATCCCATGGTTTTACTCTTCTGGAGAGATAATAAAGCAAAATGAGATTCCCTGCCCGCTGGCCTCTGTGGCTGGTTGGAGCAGTGCTGCTGTCTCTACCACCCCAGTCACCTCCTCTTGCCCGGTTTCTTGCCAGATGCCCTCGTGCTGCTCAGCCGCTGGCCTCTGTGCTCTCATGTTCCTACTGCCCTGGCTCAGTGTGCTCTCCAGTGCATCAGGGTGCCAGAGCTCTTTTCCCCTTTAGGACTAAGGGGTCATTTTAGTTCCTGCATTTGCCTTTGGTCAGTCCTGGTTTTACCTTCCTCATGGACAGATCTGGAGTTAGCAAATGTAGCTGCTTCTTGGTCACATTTGGCTAAGCTTGTTTCTCATCTCGGTTGAGGTGGATGGAGGCTCATCCCGACTCTACCTGCACTTCTTTAAAGATGTACAGAGTTTGAGAGAAGAATTCTTTTTCTGAAATTTGGGTCAGTAGCTTCTGGGAGCTTTGGCTCATGGAAGTTAGTCTTTTGCCACCCTTGGCGTGACCACTTACTGTTCAAGGAGGATTGCTCTTGACCTCTGCAGCTGCATCTCAGACCATTGCAGTACGATTTCCTAGAGCTCATCAGAGCTTTAACTGCAGATTGTCTGCAGTTTGTACTAGTGATAACCTCTGTATGCCCCCAGCCGTGAAATGTTGTTATTTGTATTACCCTCCTGCATTAGTCATGGACAATATCCCCTTATGTGTGACAGCAAGCAGAGGATGAAAGATGGTCTCTGCTGTAAAGAACTTGTAATCTAAATAAAAGGCGAGAGACAAGGACACAGTGAGACAATGTCAGCAAATAAAGAGCTGCTTCTCTTTTCACCAACGGTGTTTAGGGAAGAGCTTATGTTGTGATTATCAAAGAAGTAAACTAATCTTCCCTTAAGGTATGAATATTCCACAATGTGGAAGAATTCACTTAACAATTCCAGAGGCACCCACCCTTTGAGGAATGCGGCCTGTGGGCCTTGCAGCCCTCTTGGCTGCAGGCTGCTCCCTTGCTTTGAGGAGGGAACTAGGCTCTCTTTTGATTTCTTCTCAGGGCATCTCTTTTCCATTGAATTTTAATACAGCTATAAACTGTGTGAGAGCTGCATTATTCCTTGGCCGATGTGTGTGTGTAGTGCCTACCAAGATAGGGCCCTAGTTGCTGACCAAGGTTTCTTGTTTCTACTCTGTGCACTTGATGGTCTCTGAAACCTTTGTGGTGCAGCTGGGCTGTGGCGAGGACCCATGGAGGCTATCACAATACAAGTAGTAATGACAGTAATTAAGGAAGGGGAATTAATTTTGCCTCAGAGTAGACTAGGAAGCAGGGAGAAGAAGGTCTGTTGGGATCTAGACAAGCTGCTTCTCCCACGCTGTATTTTCTCCTGGCCGAAAGGCTCAGGCAATAGGGCGGCGTGACAAATCCCAGTCCATCACTTGAGTTGTCTTCACCACCCAGGCTTTCTCTGAGCTCAACCTGACTGCAAGATGGAGCACGTTAGCCTGTGCCCCCATTCACCGAGGTTGAAGCTGGGTCACAGCACCTCACCACTAGTGTAATGAGGCATGCTCGTGTGAAAAGCTACAATAGTTTTGCTGATGTGCAGGAACTTGCTCAGCAACCACAAGTTACTGGAGCCCATTTATTTTATTGGTCTGATGTTCATGTGCTGAGACAGTGGCTTAGGCTGGTGGTGGAGTAAGACCTTGGCTGCCTTTAGGAGGAGATTCATGTACAGCTTCTTTTTATCCCCAGAGCTGCCTACACGGAGCAGCTGCAGCAGTGCAGGCTCTTGTAGGGCTCATGTATGTTTGAGCCTCCTCAAAGCTGCCTTTTCCAGAGACATTGTTTTCTCCTGAGTGAAGCCAAGGCTAACCACGGCAAATCATGCCATGCGAACTCAGGCAAACAGCTTCACTTAAGTACAGTGGGAATTTGTATTCTGGCAGCTACACCGATGACTCGGATCTTAAGGGAGAAATTGAGCAAATCTCCGGTGCTGAAAAGGCACAGGAATTTCCTAAAGTTGCATTTTTTTAATTCTGTAACTAATTCACAAGGAGCCTTTTAAATGTCCGAGGGGAGGTGGGGGAAGGGGAGAGCCAGGCAGGGGAGGAAGGAAAAAGAAGAGAAGCAATATTATGCCCGTGACTTACGAGTGAAACCACGCAGTCAGCTGGCAGCCCCCCCGCATGGTGCATCGCTGCTCTGCTATCGCTGATGTGCCAGACAAAGGCATTCTCTGCATTGCAACACAGAGCCTGGGCAGGCCGCGTTGGTATCCGCGTTGGTATCCTCGAGGGCAACAACGGCCGAAACCCTCAGCCCTGGAAGACTCCGCAATCCAAGCTGGCAGCCAACCCACTGCTCTGGGATTTGCCCCTGAGAGTGCCTTGCTTTCTGTATTTTACTTTGAGCTGGGGCCACATTTCACTTTGATTACTCACGTTTCTTTTTTTGTTTTTTCTTCTTTTTGATTTGTTCTTAATCATTTTGCTGGATTTTGAGGCTTGGCCTGTTCGACTGGGCTGTTGCAGCATGACGGGCAGTGTTGGAGGAGCAGGAAAGGAGCACATGTGTGCAGTGTATGTGAGGGTTCGAAGCACAGACACTGTAACTGTTCAGACACTAATGCCAACCTCCGCAGCCTGACTCCTGTGCACTGTGCCTGTCTGCAGCGGCTCATCACGCTGGGCTGTGAGCAGGAGGAAGCCAGATGTTTGGCATGCATGCACAAGCAGCTCCAACTATGCTGGCCTACCTTGCCACTTGTAAAAAAAGAGAGAAGCATGTTGAGCAAACCTCTGTTTCTCTCCAGCCTTACTTGCTAAGCAGTTTCCTCTGTTCAGGAGGGCTTGTTTGCCAAACAGCAAATTTAAAAGAAACCTCAATCCTCATTTATTTTTCTGATGAAATCTACCTGCCAAAGTTGAGTTTCTACCCAGTCAGCTGATGCTACAGCCAGTCATAGCTATGCTGGTATAGAAGGATATTTTGAGCATGTATCCACTTAGAAAGAACAACAACAAAGTCACAAGCCTTGTACATGTCTACTAGAAGGAAACCTTTACAATTAGCAGTACGAGCAGTGCTTTGGCTTCAAAAGCTGTTTTGGTACAGAGAGGCTCATTAGTCCATTTTGCAGCTTAAGGAAGTACAAGGATGCCTTTTCAGCTCACCTTCTCCAAACCTGCATGATGATTAGAGGGGACAAAGTGGATCTTCCTGGACTGGCAAGGTGGGGAGGGGAAAGGGCCTGCAGTACACTTAGAGCACACTCTGTGCATCGTAGTATCATGAAGCAGGGCAACTTCACCTATGTGCTGTTAACAATGTGCCTGAGAATCTTTATGTCTTGAAGAAGTTCTAGGATCAGTCTTCACTTTGTTGTGTCCCCTTTTCCCAGAGCAGTGCAGCGGGCTTTGGGAAATCATGTCTCAGAAAGCCTGATATTTCACAAGTTTCTCCTTCTGCTTTGGGGCAGAACTGAAATCAAATGGAAACGTTACTGAAATACACTCCCACCCACTCCCACCCAAGCACCGGGCCAAGACACGGACAGAACAATTCTACGACTATGTAATTAATTTACCAAAGCAGGGGACACTTTTATTTCGACTGTTTGTGAGAAGATCTTAGGACATTTACATTACAGTGACTGATGGCCGAGCCCCTCGCCAGGCGACGGAAGATGCCGGGCCGCACCCGTTTACCACCCGCCTCCGAACACCGACGGGCAAACGCCAGAAAGGAGGGGCCGCGAGCCCCCTCTGCTCCCGTGCCGCTCGGCTCGCCCCGGGCAGGGCCGGCGGTGCCCGGGCCGCTGCCTCCCCCGTTCCCAGTCCGCCGGTGCCTCGGCCCAGCGGCGCTCCCCGACTGGCGGGGGGATTTGGCAGAAGGACTGTCCCGTCGCGGCCGGCTCTCACCGCTAGCCCGTGTAACGGGGGAGGACGTGAGGCCCTTCGGGGGCGGCCGCCTCAACGCTCCCGGCGGGCAGGGCCGGAGGGAGCCGGGCGCGGGGCGCGGCGCTCGGGACTACAGCTCCCGGCGGGCCGCGCG
>WTSP01020459.1:0-54744 GCA_025331215.1 Actenoides lindsayi
CAGTTAATTAAAAGAACTGAGCTGAAAAGTAAAATTACTGAACAGAATTAGTTCTGTTTTCACTCAAACCAGGACAATGAAGAAACATTTTCTCCAGTTTTATTAACTACATGGGAAGGACTGGCAAAAATGACTCACAGATCTTTACTGTTTGTAAATTTGTAAATCCCCTCTATCTGCAACCTAATACTATACTAACAACAGGAGCAAATCATAGGAATACCAGTGTCTTACTTTTTCTTCAATTAGTTGCTAAAGCAATTACAAATGTAAAACAGAAAAGAAGAGCACAAAGAGTTTTAAACACTAGTATAGATGACTTATACATATACTCCCTAGTAAAATGTAATTAATAGACCTACAAAAAAAAAAACCTCAGCTGTACCATTCAGACAAAGTGGGAGCAGTTTTAATCTAATTTTCATGTAGGTGTGCTGAAATGTTCCTGAAACTTTTCAGTCACTGGTATGAACAAAGGTAGTTTTTTAAAGCAAAAATCTCGAAAAACATAGCAAACCTGTATAATAATACCCACAGTATATCAGATAAACAGTCTGATATAACGTATGACTTTTTCAGGATTTAAAACTTAGGCTCACTGTAATCCCTTAGCCTAGAACTGATTTATAGACCTCAGTTTTCATTTCATTTTCTAGAGTTCCTCTAGAATAGAATTAAACAGAAAAGTCTTTTCAGAGGAATTAATATTAAAAAAACCTCACTACAGAACAAAGGTATTACGTTTCTTCTGCCCACTCTGTGTTAATCAGTACTAAAATTGTTAATCTGCATCAAAGGAAGATATAATGTATCTTTGTGGACAAAAGTGAAAACCTCTTATTCAGGATCAATATAAGTTCCATGTTTCAGAAAGTTCAATTTTTCAAAGTGTGGATTTATCTATAGTATCTGCAGGTCCTTAGTGTTGATGGGAAGCCTACACTAATTCTGTAAGGCACAGACAGGTCCTATCTCAGACAGTTTTTCTCTATTGGAAAATAATAGAATTATATAGATTTATCATTCTTTAATCAATGAAGGATATTACATACTTGTACAAGAACTAGTAAGATAACTGATATGGAATATTTTAGGCCATGTTAAATGTTAAGAGTAAACATTTTAATCCTTTTGTGTCTTTTTTTTTTTTTAATTATAATTATTACATGCTGACTAATGTGTCTGGTTATTTATTGCACAAAAGTGCACTGTAAATTCCTGTTGTTAATGTCTAGAACTGATACTACTTTAGAGACAAGTACATGAATTTGCAATAAAAGATCACCTTGCAAAAGAATGTATAATATAGAAACAAAAGTCTACAGAAACAAAACTGATGAGGTAAAACAGTAAATTGTTGGCAATGGTAAATAAAAATATATTTTCTATATGGTTGGAAGTTTTTTACTGAAGTGAAGTTAGACCACAAGAAGAGAAAATGCATCACCAAGGCAGCCTAATTCTTGTACTTTCTACCGAATTTCAAATGTTTAACTTCACACTTAAAATGTTGATTCAAAAATGACACATTACATAGCTCTGTATATTTATATCTATAAAAATAAAGCAAATACAATATACTTCCCACTGCGTATAAATTCTGCTTCATAATTTGTCATTACATACTTCCTGATGCATAGAGTAAATTGGCTGGTTCTTCTGAATCCAAGGAACTGCTTCACAAAGTTTCTAGATTCCTGTCAGTAGCATAAATCACTCCAAGTATAAACATATGTATATGTGCATTTTGAGTGTAAAACAAAACATCAATAAAACAAAGAACCATTTCCAGTCAGTGATTCCATATTGAATAAGTGTCCTTCATTCAGGAGTTATTCTTTGATCTAATCCAGTTTTAGACAGATAACCAGAATTGTCAGCTGAAAAGGGCAAAAGAAGTAACTGCTTTGCTTCCAAAAGATTATTGGTTATTTTCAATTCCAGATTTGGTCATACATCTTCCTCACTTAGATTCACTTTTAAATGCTGCTGCTAATAATAATTTTTAAAATGTCTGAATCTATAGTTAAGTTATATTGAAATCAGAAAAAAATCAGCATTAGGTGGTTTTTTTTCCAAACAAGGGGAAATTATTATTTATGAGCATGGATATTTGGTTATATTTGGATTATATTTGATGCTGTAATCTGACATTCTGTTTCCTTTCTCACAAGGCTTAGTGATGAAAATTTTATTAACATATTAGAATACATAGTTAGGAATAAAAAAAGCTGTTAAAGTTGGTACTAAAGGGTGGTTAGTTATATACAATGCTCTAAACAAAACAGTACAAGTCATTATCTCTAGTTGCCAATTGCCTCTTCTTATGGTTGATTTCAAGACTGAGGTAGCAGTCAAGTGTTAAACTCTTGTTAGTTCTCTTTTTTTAAACAGTAAATGAACCCTAACTGAAAATTTTATTGTTTTCACGTCCGCTTCCTACAAGCATTAACTCAGGAAGTGATAAAGCTGGCACAATTACCTATGGCTTTTTCAGTGACTAAAGCCAAGTAATTTCCTGGCTAGTTATAGACAATGAATTAGGAAATAAGCCTCGTGACTGGGAAACTCTAATTATTTTAATAGTTTTTTCTTAAAGCAAACAGGCCTAAAACAGTAGATGCACTAAAGTACCTTTCAGTTCATGATTACAATGTCTATAATTAGTGATGGACAAGCAGTTAAATGTCTGAAGTATCCTTTTTAACTTGAAGTTTCTCTTCTGATATTGATATCACTGGTCTCATTTATTCTTCATCATTGCTGCCTACACAAAAACTTCCATATTTCATTCAAAATTTACTAATATGTTTGAATGCCATACAAAATTTACCATATGTAATCATATGCAGAATAATATACATAAACATCTCTATGATAGAGCTCCATTTGAAGCTTATTCCATACTTAGAACATTTCAGGTGGTTTCCCACTTTAAGTTCTGTACTATTTTAAGATTGAGCTAATCACAAATCAAATCAATGCAGTCTGTCTTTACCTGTTTTTTTTGGTTTGGTTTTTTTTTTAGCGTGGTTTTTGGTTGTTTGGTTGGGTTTTTTTTAGGTTTTTTTCACAATAATTTCTCTGAAATAAAGTATATGAAGCACCTCTACTTCTGTCAAGTAGTATATTTGACCTAAGCATTGTTCTATAGAGGTGGGAGTTGACAGACAGGTACAGAAGAGGAGAAGGAGACAAAACATGATCTCATTTCCTCCAGAGACTAGACCAGAAATGACAAAAGCTTTTATAGACATTATCTTGGCTTCCTTGAATCTAAAGAAAGGTTCAGATCAAATCTAGCCAAAGCTCTTGACTGGATGCTATTTAATTTGAATTACTCCATTTTTAACATTGTTTTGAAACAAAATTTACTATGAGAAAACCTGTGCAGTAATTCCCCTGACTAAGCTTCCCAGGGGTTAAAGTTTCCACAATCTTGAACAAAACATTTAAACATTCAGCATTGCTGTCAGCACAATACATCAATTAGAGGTCTAAGCAGTGTCAGTTGAGCTTGTTTATTTCATATATTGTATTTATCTTTTCCTGGATTTCGAATGCCTTCTGATCAGATTTCTTATCCTTTGAAAACATTTGTACAGAATTGTTTCAAATGAACAGACATTTAGTGAAATATCTGTTCAGCTGTCAGACAATCAAGGTCATACAAGGTGCAAAAAAATGCTTATCTATATGAGAACAAGCTGAAATAACCCCTTATGTAACCCCCATGACTCCAATTACAACTTTGTTTTCAGCTGGGGAAAGACTTGGAACTTGCAATGGATTTTTCACAGAATCACAGAATAACTGTGGTTGTAAAGGACCTCCTAGATCACCGAGTCCAACCATGCCTACAAGAACAAAGAACATCCAAATACCTAACCTAAATACCTAACACCTAAAATTTCCTTTTCGAAGTCATCTTTTCCAAGACCCTTGGACATTTTGTGGACAGGAGTACAGGATTTAGAAGATACTACAGAAGAGCTGTGATTCATTAGCTTGGTGGTTTATGCATTTTACATAAGGTCTGGTCTTAATTATAGTGGTCCAAAGACCAGATCCAGTTGTACCTATCAGCTTTTCTGTAAAATGTATAATCAGCTCTGGGACTACAAATCAGAACTTAGCCCTTCACTCCCTCCCCTTACAAAGGCTTACAAACTAAATCCTGTTTAGATCTGAGTTCAGCATGGATAAATAGGTTCTACAATATCACGTAAATATAAATATTGCAGTATTTGATGGCTTCTAGCTTCTTCACAGCATTTAGCATTAAGTACCTAAATCACTCTCAGAAGTGGATCTTAGCATCTGAATTGATAGGCTGCATTCTAAAATTCTACTTGGAGCAAATACTTCTGTTTTCTCTTCACTTTATGAATAGAAACAGAATTATAAACCAATAAAGATCAATGCTATTAAATAATTAGATCCATACTCTGGGACATATACATTCTGAAGTGTCCTCGCAATCCTAATTCCTCAGTTACGCACACCACAGGAGTATCCTACATCTGCCTTGAGATTACATTTAGGATTTTCTTCAGAAACAATATGGAGACACAGAACAACATGTATCTAATTTAATATGTACTTAGAACTTGGACAGAGTATGATCCTGAAACTTGGAGCTGGTGTTTACCATGTATCGTATGAACTTTAAACCTCAGTTTAGATTTTGTTAGCTTACTAAAACAAACAGAAGTTTTCCTTATAACTAGTGGTAGCAAATTAGAAATTAAGAGTGTTTGGAAATCAAGAACCAAGATCAGAAGGAGAGAAGGCATGCAGAACTATGCAGATTAATTTGGGTAGCATTATGTTAGTTAATACTTTCACTTCAAACGCCTCCAAAACATGAAGGTTTGAATGTATGCTTCAGTGATAGCTAATATGGAAACAAAGTTTGCATGTCATACATGTGGAACATCCTCCTGTGTTTAAAACGAATTTGTAATCACAAAACTTATTCAAATTAATCTAATTACATCATATGTTTACATCTATAACCATTTCAGCAAACCTACCCAAAACAGACAAACCTACCCAAAATAGAGGAATACTTGGAAAATTAAGGAAGCTTTTCAAATAATGTAGTAGAACTTAAATTCTCAATTTTTAAGTCACACAAATGATGAGCCCAATCATTACTTATATCCCCCCGCCCTTACATTTGTATTGGCAACCTATTTCTATCTTAAATAATCTTGATTGTCCCATCTATAAAACAGGAATATAAAAACTCAGACACAATTAGAAAACAATAGAATGGTTCCTGCCAGAAAAGTACTTTAAAAAAATCTCAAACCAAAACAGTGACAAAATCTGCACATAAGATACAAATATCCATGAATAATTGCCTGAAATTTTAACTCTATTTAGATACACCAACTGAATTGCATGGCCTTATGCCACTAAACTATAAACTGACTTTTTTTTCAGCATTCTTGATGTGTGAGAGTTTATAAAATCACACATGGATTAAAAGAAGTTGTTCAGGAACAATTCAAAAGAGGCCCTTTCTATCCTGGGAGTCTTTCCAATTCTCCTCACCCTTGTAAATTCAGACTCCTACTATCCAATTTCTCACAAAAAATGCTTGTTCTCAGATACGGTCATTTAAACAGTTTTTCAATTGCAGACCTACTCCAGAGTCCCCCAAATTACTGTTAGTGAATTTATAACTACTCAGATACTTGGCAACTTCCATAATTTACTACTTTTAGTTATACATCACTGCTTATGCAGCTTTTCAGTCTCACTCAACACTATTGACATGAAGACCTAATTATCTGCAAGCTGCATGTATCATTCTGGATTTTGTTTACTTGCCCCTTTTTTTAAAAGACATCAAAACCAGCAGTCAAATTGAAAGGAGATTTAGTAATAGATACAATGAATTGTCTAAAATCTCTCTTACTTCTTCAATTATATAGGGCCTTGCATTCATTATTTAAGTCATTCATCCTTTTCATGTTTTTCTTTCCTGGATTCAAGATCCCTTTGTGTCTGATATTTTAGTAAGTACTAAGGTTTTTATGGACCACAATACAATCATATCTCAGTCTTCTTTTACATAAGATGAATAAAATGCTTCACGTCTCCCACTCTCAGGCAATTTTTACTGCTCCCGGAGAAGGTTATGGTTGCTTTCTACTCTTTGGACAATGTTTAAATTCAGTCCCAAGTGTGCCAAAATATGTATGAATGTTACCCATGAAATTCAGAGTTGTGATGAAACTCCAAAATTAAGCTCCAGCTGCCCTGCCAGGGGTTTAATTACAAAAGTTTCACTTTGTTCTAGCCATGATTCTTATGAAAGCTTCAAATGATGCAACAACTTGAGAAAACATGTATTCCTATCCTACAACTTGCATTTACTCCTCACCTTGCCTGCATAAAAAAGCACACTACATTTACACCACAGCTTTTTTACTTTAGGCATTTTTCTTACTTATAACATCTTCAGATACTTGATCTCATTTATAGCCTTCTACTCACCCAAATGGAGAAACATCTTTAAATCCAGCATGTATTACATTCTAACCACTAAGTCTGAAATCACAAAGAACCTGAGTACTTACGAGTACTGTCAGAAATAGATGTAGGTATATTGAGGAAAGAGGTAAAGGGAGAAGCTATAATAAGAGGTGTTGTTCTTTGTTCAGCTTTTATACATTAGGCATTCATAATAATTCAATGCAGTAAAATACGTGACTATGATCTGTTTCTTAGGTTATTATACTTTGAATGAGGATTTAGTGAGCCAGTGGTCTACTTTGAAAAGTGCACAGGACGCAAAAGTTGCAAAATAAAGTCAAACTTGACTGAATGATTTTGTGAGAACTATTAATATTTTACAATAAAAATCTCAGTTCTCCATGACTTTCAAAACACAGAATAGTAGTGCAATGAAAAGGGAAAACAGCTATCAGAAACAGGCAGCAGTAGCTGCAATACTGCAAACTCTTCCATTGGCAAGTTGCATCATTTAAGGGCATTCAAACCCTAAATTTAACCTATTTTAAACCTACCTGGTCTGTGCATATCACAGAGAGAAGAGAATAGATGATTGTGGATAAAATTCATGGGTAGAAATGAGAGGCTTTCTTTTATTTTAGGTTTGAAAAGACTTGGTAAGAAAGTTATTTTGCTGAAGAGAGTGAAACTATGCAGGTGTGTCTGTACATAGAAAGAGAGAAAAGTATGACAAGAAGCTTTCTGAAAGCTTCTGCAATGGAAATGTTATTCCATGTCTGAAGTGAAGTTGAAAAATAATTAAATTTTTATAGAGAACTAAATCTGTTATAGCAACTTGCCAGAATAAAAATAGGCTTTTATTTAAGAAAAAAAAAAAAAAAAAAAAGGAAGAAAAAAAAAGTTGTATGTTTATACTGACAGAGTAAACCAAGGCTCCAAATAAGTGGATGCAAGAGAAGTAAGTCATAGCCTCACTTGCTTTCCACTGTGTTGCCGTGTTCACTTTCATTAACTTTTTGTATGTAAGCAGAGTTTCTCCTCATATGTTCATATCCATTAAACATGTATGCTTCTGTTTTTTACTGAAAGACATTTTTACCCCCAGAGTAATCTAAGACTTCAACCATTCCTTTAAGCACTCTTAAATTACTTAGGGAAACATATGGCATGCCCTCCTATGGAGGCTATACTTTGGCTATTGCTTTCTGATTTAGGCTTTGGCATGAAATATCTGCCTAAGGACATAGAAGTTCTTTACATGAAATATATCTTGTAATATGTTATCAATAATGTTTTACAGATGTGGATGATTAGATAGTAAGCTTATAAAAGCTGGGGGCTTTATAATTTAGATAAATGGGGTTTTTTTCATATATAAAACTGAACAAAGTATAACATCCACACTAGGGGAAGGATACATTTTTCTGAGGTGATGTTGATAGCAAGTGAAGTACATAGGGAAGGTAAGTGGGAGTGGAGGGAACCCAAAACATTCTCAAAAATATTCACAAAAAATATTCACATGCAGCTTTAAGGTGGTTGCAGTAGCTTTCTCTAGCAAAACTGATGCAATTGGGGCAGCATATGTGCAGTACTTCAGCAGAAATGCTCATTCATGATTCATTCCTTGCAAAAAAAAAAAAAAAGAAAAACAAAAACCACCAATACTGAGTTTCCAGTTTGCAATATTGTATTGTCCAGCCTTTTCTTAAGAGAGATCCCAGTGGTTGTACATCTTTCCTGCTGTGTTACAGTAAATAAATATCATAAGTGATTTATATGTAACTTGCTGCAGCCATTCTTTATTAAGCTGCATGTAGCAACAAACATAATTTTCTCCTCAACTTCCAATTAACCAGAGTGAGAACATATCTCTGCTGACTACTATTGAAAATACCTAGAATTGGAACACATGCCTGAGTCAGTACTTCTTGTTTCTATGCTGACTTTGTCAATGCCTCACTGTGTCAATTGATTTTAAAAAATCATCTTCAGCACATCTATCAGAAAAGGATTCAGCAGAAAATGCATATTCCACAATGAGGTTGTTAAGTAAGTGTATAAAGTGCTTGAGATCTTTATAGTGTCAGCAATGCATATGCTAAAATTTTTCTATAAGGTGTTTCTTGATCTATTGTGCAACAACATTGAGTCTCCATCCACAGAAAGACCATTCCTTCTGCAGTGCTTTAGAAGCAGCCATGACAAAAGCATTTAAGAAATTAGAGAGGGAAGGCAAGCTAAAGCTCTAGATTTCACTTGGAAGTACTCATCTGACATTTCCATGAGTTTCCTGAAGGGAGAAGAAGCTCAACTTGCCTTTCTAGAAAAGACAGAGAAGAAAATCTCGTTTGCTAGTAGTGGTCAAACATTCCAAACTAAGCAATCAGCTTTAGCTATAAGTAGAGGTGATAACATCTGCTTTCAAGGATGCTTAGATGCTCCTGTTTAACGCTTCAGTACTATTTTGGTTTGTCAGTGCTTGTGTATTCTGTTCATTAACCACATCAGAATAAGAAAAAGCGTTGTCAGCTACCTAAAATAAAACAGAAATTTATATTTTCTGCTGCCAAAATTGTATGGTGTATAAGCATAATTATATACTTCCTTTCCTACTGTTTACATTTGTTTATCATTTTTACTGCACTTAAATTTGTGTGCAGTTTACTGTTGGACTTTGAGATAATTTAGTAGTCTCAGTGTATAGGATGTCTCACTAGGCTATTTGGTTTATATCTTTTGCAGTTCTGTAATGCAATAATGCATCCCTTAAATCTCTTCAACATTCCACCCTGGGGCTTAATCCACTTGAATTGAATGCAGAGCATTAATTGACATTGTCTGGTTTCATGACCCAGTCAAATGTTTTACAATAATTACAGCAAACAACATGAACTTGCTGCATAAGCATAAAATGTGTCAGCATCATGAAGAGTGGCTGCTGCATTTTAGAGTCTTCTAGGACAATAGTGACACATTTTTGTTTATTAACTGATGTTTTTTTCAGTGTAGTATCACTACTAACATTTCTACATGCATGTGATGTATGTAAATGAAAACAAAGGTCTGAAAGTTGTGTCTAGCTGTTGTTGCTATGTGGATTATTTCTGAATGTTACTAATATGTTTAATGTACACCCATAGCATTCAGACCAGAATTGCTTAGCAGTGGAGACCGAATGATATTTTCTTTCACATGGTAGTTTCTTAAACAGAGGCTTTAAGTATTACAGTCTTAAACAGAATAAGCTTGATGTTTGAAAAAGGCAGTTTGATAACTGAACTCATTTAATCAGGTTGCTGAAGAAAGAGTACACACACCTTTTTCCACTACCTGAAATGGGATTTTCAAGGCATTTTCTTTAGGTGTAAGAACAGAAATTCAGCTATGCCTGTGAGTTCTTGGCCACCTTTATCAGACTTTTATCCACAGGTGGAAAGGACAGTGAAGTGGATCCATATTTAGTTTGAGAATCTACTGAACTATATTTCATAACTAGCTTTTTCTAACATGTTTTATTAGTATTTTGACTTCACTTATATGGTTAGTTGCAAAAATGTATCAGAACTTCTCCAAAATGAGAATTTTGATTTTTTTGTACTGATTACTTCATTAGTTACTTCATCAATATTTCAGAATTACTCCAAACCTTATCCAGATAATTGTCCTGAGACAAAAATGGGGTAAATGTTAAAGAGCTTCAGCATTTCAATAGAAATTCTGCTGTATGTTGGGGGTCAATGAATTAGTTTCATAAAAATACTCCATTTTACAGTTGTCTTTTCTGACTATAATCAAAAAGTCAAGCATAAGTATTATACAGGACTTAGGAAATCCTATTTGCAGTTGTTATAGTCTTTGTGACTATACTTCTACTATCAGAATGTACACTGTATAAAAAATTTGACTTATTTTCATGCAAGTTCTGCATTGAACTCATGCAGTTTTGCAGTATTATAATGTTGCAGTTTTCAGAAGATAGTCCTGACCTACCTTATAACATGCTTGGACAAAAGTTATATTAAATACATGGTTTCTCAGCTTACCACTTCAGCTTGCTGGTAAAAATAAGTGCTGCCTCTGGCCTTGGGCAGGTATGGTGCTGGCAGCCTGTCTGTCCACTTGATGTTACTATTGTGGAGCACGTGCAGCGGAAACAGCAGTTAGATCCTGACTCAGCTCTGAAATAATCTGAAGGATACATTTCAGCAGCTGGTTTCCTGCTTTTTTATACAATGTTTAACTCTTCCTTAGCAGGAATTCAGTGAAGTATGAAGGGACAGGCATATAACTAGCCACCAGATATTACCAGTAAAATGCAGGACAACATAGTATGCCAAAGCAAGGTGTTACCTGTTATCAAGACTTTCTAACAGGAAAACTCTAAGAGAAAAAAATGTATAACAATCCCAGTGAAACTGCATAATAATCCAAGTATCCAGTGGAAACAATAAAAGTCATGTGTTTTTTCATAAACCTTAAAAGAAGAGTTACTACTCTCAGACATTTCATCTGCAAGCATGATAATGAGAGTTGAAGTAACTTCCACTCCATAGTGAAGCTACAGTCAACTAGAGAATATCTTCACATCACAGCATAATATATTAGAATCTGTTTCTGGGTGCAGATAGCTTCACGAAGGTCACATATAGACACATACTATGAATCATTATACAAATAGTTTGTCTAATTAATCTAGCAGTTAGATAAACTGAAAAGCCAAATATAAACAAGAAATTTTATGGTCACTGAAAAGAGTACAGAGTAGGTAATTAGCAGAAGAACGGCAGAAGAACCCCTTCTCATTGTTTCCTTCAGCCTACCATTGTACAACAGGCACTCCTCCTATGCTGACATTTCATTCAACTGCAGTAACAATTCTCACTCTTCTGCTTAACATGTGAATCTGCCCTAATATGCACTCATTTATGGATCAAGAATATTCCTTCTCAGTTAGGATAACTAAAACTCAGGCAAAGCCACCACAAGGGAGGTAGTGCATAGTCTTTTTGAAGTCTTACAGATGGGATGGGAGGAACTGACTTAGGAGCACCCAAACAGAATGATATGGTCACTAAGCTAAGTTCATATGGATATGAACAAAGGAGTAAAACCAGCTCTATAGGGGCATGAAATTTGTCAAAGGAGAGAAGACAAAGATTCAGACCCTTCATGCCAATAGTGTTATATGACATGAACACCCATCTTAATCGTTGCATATGGCTCTATAAGTCATTTTCTTTCAGTAGTGGAGCTTCACAGTCTCTCTACTCTCTGACAACTCAGCTCTCTTTCCTTCCAAATGAGGCCTGCATCTGCCCCTAATAATTGACTTGTCCAGCTGTCCTGTATTAACTTTAACATTTATGATTGGTGTGTCTGTTTTTTCCTTCACTGGCTCAGATCACCCTTTCCTAAGGAAACAACTACCACTTGAGAGAAAAAAGTTTCAAGATCAGTAATGCCTATAAAATACAAACAAGCTTAGGAAAATTAATCTTCTTAATAATATTAAATGAGGCAAATAACTGAGTTATTTGATCATACCACTCAGTGAGACCCTACAAGAACAGGGCAGAGTGAGACTGTTGATGGTGTTATTACTTTTTTCCTTCTATTTAGATTGGCACAAGAGCTAACCTTATTAAGGGTTGTTTGTTTTTTTAAAAAACCAGAAATCTTGGGCAAGCCATGCAAGTTGCAATCTAAGCCTTGTTAAACTGCACAATCAAATCAAATAGGTAGCATCCATATAGAAAACTATCTAAAAACTTGGATTTGAAAGTTCTTACTATTTTCCATATCTTGTATTTACAGTGTGATGGACACTAAACATGCTTGTGATATGTGGCAATATTACCCTTATTTGCCCTAGGTCCCTAGATGGTTTAGAAACAAAAAACATGCAGACACAGTCACCAGACAAAGTTTAACAAAAAGAAGAAAGAAGTACAAACAAGATTCAGCCATATCTTGCTAGTTCCCACAGATGACAAACTGACCTCTATGACCGTGAAGTGTTAAGTTAGTTAAGAAACTGTTATCTCGACCTTGTTCTTAAAGTCCAGTATTTTTATTTTAAACCTGTCTTCACACCTCATCTTTCTGCCACTGACTCATTAGCAAGATAACTTTGGACTGGGGTATTACGCTACTGTCAATACACCTCTATTCATCATTTGAGAAAGAATGACAAGCACACCCAGTGCATTGACAGTTTTGGTACTGTTTTTACTTTCCAGAAAAAAAAAGCTTGGCCTGTTTCTCATCTGAGGCACTCAACCACTGATCAGCTTCACGGTTTGTGTTTCAGTCACTAAATATGCCTTAGAGGAAGTTAGCTGCACTTCAATATTCATTTGGAAAGCATAATTTAATAATAATGAAATTAAGGGAACCACAGCCATGTTTTTTTTCCTCTCAGCTGAGCAACAGCGCAGTATGTTCCCTATTCCCTCAGTCGTACTGTTTGTACAGTATTACATAGTTACAGGCTTCCTTGCAATCTTCCACTTCCTCAAAGGGAAAGTAACTCACCCTAACAGAACAGATACTGCTGATTTTTTAATATAACTCAAACAAGACATGCTCCCACAGAGTAAGATAAAAGAAGTATAACAAACACCACTTGCAGGTTATTTCAGTACTGTTCGATTTAATACTTACAATGTAGAAAGGCCCATTTTGAAGTGGTGTTAAAAGCTGTGTGTAAAAAAGCCTTTTTCCTGTCTTACAGAGCTTTGACATTTGAAGAGTAGAATGATCATCTGCTGGCACATACAAGGGGTTTGTGAGTGTACCTATTTTTACAACATTACTACCCAAGAAAGAGTCTGGTTTAATCCTAGCATAGAAAAGTATCAAAAGTGGTAAAAGCATACCACTCTGCAGGAGAAGATAGCCCAGGAACTACTAGGAGCAAGACAGCAGAGAAATACAATACAAGAATACTAGGGATGCACTCCCACCATACCTGAACAGGACAAGCAGAATTGTCCAGGGACAATAGTTGAGTTCAGTCAACTAGTCAGCAAGCATTAGTTGCATCCACTTCATGAGGCAGAAAGGCAAAGCATAATGTATCTACAACACAACTCATACAAGCAAAAGAGCCAGAACTAAAATGCAATTCTTAGGTCAGTATGAGGGGGGACCCAAGATGTATCTAGTCAGGGCAATTAGGACCTGTTGGTGTACTCAAGGTCTTGACAAGTACATTAATTGAATAGTAGATGTTATAAGCAGTTAGAAAGCATATTTAACTGGTACTTACTGTCCAGATCTCACATAACATACGCTGTATCTCATAATCCTACTCCTACTGCATGTAACATATGCAGCAATATAATGCTTGCAGAATTTATACTGCTTACTTTGGAGGTTTTATTGATGCAGTCTGCAGAACACTGATAATATAACAGGCATCCTCCACACTTAGTGACTGCTGCCTCAAACCTGGCCAAGGTCACCATACAGCACTGGTCAAAATCTCTATTGATTTTCCTGACAATTTGGTTATGGACTTATGCAGGAGACTTGTGTTGCATCAGCTTAATAAACTTTGGTGATTTACTTTAATTACCTGTTCTCATTTTCTTATTGGTAATTCTTTCATCTCCCAATTACTTGTTGTTCAATATTATAAACTATTTAGGCCAGAACATACTTGGGACATACGGAAATTATACACTCACACTAGGGTGTAGTTACTGGCTCAACTCACTAGTCAGTTATCTAATAAAATTAGAGTGCACCTTCCCAATATAAAAATTTAAAAAACCACAATCCAATGACTGTAACCTGTGATCTCTAATTGTCACTTCATTCAATTAGTTCTGGAAGAGCCAAAGATCAAGTATGTGATCAAGAATTCATGACTAGCAAACAAAATAATCCTTCCATATGAAGAATGGTGATTACTGGCCAGTTGTAAATGGTATTTTCCTGCTCTATCAGTATTATATTGCTGAGTTTGTATAGCCATCAATTAAAAATTTTCACTCAGGTAAGTTAATTCATTATAACCTATAAAGAACCTCTGTGATGTATGTGATACAAACCACAGATTTTTTTTCCTCCTATACTAACACATGTGCACATGCACACATATGCACAAAGTGTAATAAATATGTACTTTCTTTTTTTCTGTAATGTAGTTTTAGAGAAAAAAAATCCTGTAAACATTAGTCCTGAGTTTAGAAATTTTACTACAGTTCAATTTTATGTTTTACTCAATCTTGTTTGTAGTTTTCTGCTGCCATGTTTGTTTCATCAATGTTAATTTAGAATCATAGAATCATCAAGGTTGGAAAAAACCTTTAAGATCGAGTCTAACCATTAACCCTACTAAGTCCACCACTAAGCCATATTACCAAGCACCACATTTATATGACTTGTGAACACATCCAGAGATGGTGACTCAACCACCTCCCTGGGCAGCCTGTTCCGAAGCCTGACAATCCTTTCAGTGAAAAAAAATTTCCTAATGTCCAGTTTAAACCTCCCCTGATGCAGCTTGAGGTCATTCCTTCTTGTTCTGTTACTCATTACCTCTGAGAAGAGACCAGCACCTACATCTCTACAACATCCTTTCAGGTAGGTGTAGAGAGCGATTATGTTCTCCCCGCAGCCTCCTGAAAAGAAGGGACTTAACAGCCTGAGTTCCCTCAGCTGCTCCTCACAGGACATTTTCTCCAGGCCCTTCAGCAGCTTAGTTGCTCTCCTCTGGACACAATCCAGCACTTCAATGTCTTTCCTGAGGTGCCCAAAACTGAATACAATAATTGCGGTGTGGCCTCACCAATGCGGAGTACAGAGGGACAATTAACTACCTGGTCCTGCTTGCCACACTGTTTCTAATACAAGACAGGAGGCCCTTGGCCTTCTTGGCCACCTGGGCACACTACTGGCTCATATTCATCTGCTTGTCAATCAGTACCCCCAGGTCTCTCTACCAAGCAGCTTTCCAGCCACTCTTCCCCAAGTCTGTAGAGTTGCATGGGGTTGTTGTGGTCCAAGTGCAGGACTGGTCTCTTGGCCTTGTTGAATCTCATACAATGGACTTCAGTCTATCAATCCAGTCTGTCCAAGTCCCTCTGTAGACACTCTCTACCCTCAAGCAGATCAACACTCCCACCCAACTTGGTGTCACCTACAAACTTACTGAGGGTGCACTCGATCCCCTCATCAAGATCATTGATAAAGATGTTAAACAGAGGTGGTCCCAATACTGAGTCCTGAGGAGAGTCACTTGTGACTGGCCGCCATCCGGATTTAACTCCATTCACCACAATTCTTTGGGCCAGGCATCCAGCCAGTGTTTTACCCATCAGAGTGTACACCTGTCCAAGCCATGAGCAGCAAGTTTTTTCATAAGAATGCTGTGGGAAACAGTGTCAAAGGCTTTACAGAATTCTGGGTAGGCAACATCCACAACCTTTCCCTCATTCACTAGGTGGGTCATCTTGTCATAGAAGGATATTAGGTTCACCAAGTAGGACCTGCCTTTCATAAACCCATGCTGACTGGGCCTGATCCCCTGGTTGTCTTGTATATGAGGTGTAATGGCTCTCAAGATGATCTGCTCCATGATCTTCCCTGGCACTGAGGTCAGACTGACAGGTCTGTAGTTCCCTGGATCCTCCTTTCAGCCTTTCTTGTAGATGGGTGTCACATTTGCTACCCTCTTGTCCACTGGGACCTCCCCAGTTATCCAGGACTGCTGGTAAATGATGGAGAGAGGCTTCGTGAGCACATCTGCCAACTCCTTCAGTGTTCTGGGGTGTAACCCATCCAGCCCCATAGACTTGTGTATGTTTAAGTAGTGTAGCAGGTCACTGAATATTTCATCTTGGATTGTGAAGGTCTCATTCTGATCCCCCTCCCTATCTTCCAGCTTAGGGGGCTGGGTGTCTAGGGAACAACTAGGTCTACTGCTAAAGACTGAGGCAGAGAAGGCATTAAGCACATCAGTCTTCTTCTCACCCTTTGTCACCATGTTTCTCCCTGCATCCATCCAATAAAGGATGGAGATACTCCCTAGTCCTTCTTTTGTTGTTAATGTATCTACAGAAACATCTTTCTATTGTCTTTAAAAGCAGTAGCCAGGTTGAGGTGGCTCTCCTAATTTTCTCCCTGCATAGACTCACTATGTCTTTGTAGTCACCCTGAGAGGCTGCCCCCTCTTCCAAAGGCCATAAACTCTCCTTTTGTTCCTGAACTCCAGCCAAAGCTCTCTATTCAGCCAGGCTCTGTCCAACCCAACCTTGAACACTTCCAGGGAGAGAGCATCCACAACCTCTCTGGACAACCTGTTCCAGTGTCTCACTACCCTAAGAGTATTGAATTTGTTCCTAATATCTAATCTAAATCTACCCTCTTTCAGTTTGAAACTGTTACTCCTCATCCTATCACTACAGTCCCTGATAAACAGTCCTTCTCTATCTTTCTTGTAGGCCCCCTTTAAGTATTGGAAAGCTGCTATAAGGTCTCTCTGGAACCTTCTCTTCTCCAGGCTGAACAACTCTTAACTCTCTCAGCCTCTCCCCACAGGGAAGGTGCTCCAGCCCTCTGATCATCTTTGTGACCCTCCTGTTTGTTGGTTTGAATATGTGACAATCAAATGTTAAGGCAAATTCCTTACAAAAATATCAATATACCAAAAAGTCCCTAAGGATTCCAGATCTGAAAGTTTTGTGTAAAATGTGAACTCTTACACCCTTTCCTACCCCCAAATCAAAGCAAACTTGTTTGAAAGTTGGATCATGGCACTCCTGTGTAGAATATGATTTGAAGCATTAATTAGTCACAACAACATTACAAGTCTTCATAAAACTCTGGTATGTTGACATTGATATATTAAAAACAGCTCTTCCCAGAGTTCCCTGAATAGACCTTACTGAATTCTTCCAGCAAATTATATCATTCCTATAGAAAATCATATCATTACACACTATCTGAAATGCATATTGTCCCGTCAGCACTTGCTAAATGGATAATTCATTTTATCATGTCTGGTATAACAGACTTAGTAGCTATTATTAATGCCATTCTTAAAAGGGTGGCAATAGGAGAAGCTGAACACTGATATACTTCCAGCTCTGCTTGCTTCTTAACTAAACGTACTGCTTTAGGCAATCTGCATATTGATTGCAAAAATACTGGCAGGTGGTTTGCTTGATTAGGCTGAGAGGTGTCATAACCTTCATAAAAGGCTGCCAGACACTTGAAACAAAAATATCTTCAGAGTTGAGATTGACAGAGATAACAAATCTTACACAATCTGAATTAAAGCTGACGTTCAGCACTATGCATTAAATTTGGAAACTAACATCATGATCATTTAGAGTATTGCATTGCTGTAATGCAGTCCCTTAGAGAAAGCAACCATGTTTGTGTTTTAACAACCTCCTATGTTATGGTCTTTTTGAAGCTGTGTTAGAAGTCTTGAGCAATCTACCAAAGTTACACAGCTGTCACAGATAACTAACCTAATGGAGCCTTCCAGATTAATTTAATGTGCACTTTGATCTTGTTACTTGCTGTTTCCAAAAGAGTTTTGTGTCAATGAATAGGAGCAATTTGACCTTTTGTATTGAATTTAACATTAATATAATTTCTTTCAATATAGATACAATTTCTGAAAAGACATCTACTAGGTGAAAGTAGCAACTGATAAGGGAACGAGTGCTTATTTTCCAAATGTGAGACTCTAAAAGTGCTTTTGAATTAAATCTCAACATTGTGATTCATCCTTTTTGCAAAAGGTAAGTGAAGGACAATAAGGATCAACATGAAAAGATTATTTCACAAGATTTTACAGGCAATGATGCAGCAAGCTGGAAATAATTTTATAACCATTATGAGAATGGATAGAAAAAGTTAACTTCAATTATTTCAGACCATACAAAACCTTCCAGTGCAGGTCTGTTCTTCTTTAAGCTAGAACTTTATCAAGTTGTTAAAATGGCATTGACTTTCTAGTTCTTACATTTAGAAAAACTAATTTATTATTAAGAGATGTTAAATCTGGAAGATTTAAATAGGTTCTACATAGTTTATAAAGTTTTATAAAATCTGAGATCAACTTTGAGTTAAATACTTGCTTAGAAAAAGCTATTTTATTATACTTCTACTTGCTTTCCCTGGAAATAGAGTCTGTATTTCCACAATGAATAGGCAATTCACATTTTGTCATTGTTTTTACTGTTGTTATTATTAATTTTATAGAGAAACATTTCAATGTTATTTTACATTTGAACCCCTTCAGTGTTTGTTAACTCTCTTTTACGGCGTTCTTAGGTTGAATACTTGATGCACCTACTTGGTTCAAATTTTGCAATGCTCCAAAGAATGCCATAGTTACAGAGACAATTGAATTCACTACCAAACCTGCCAAATAAGATTTAAACAATGTCAGGTAATTATGAGTTAAGTAGTTAATTTTCTGTTTATGTGTGTGCATGAGATTGATCGGTAGTTACAAAGTTACTTCCAGGTTTAAACATTTGCCCCTAACACAACTCCTTCCCCACATGTTGGATTTATTTTTGCTATTTTGATGATGAAGTTTGACACAGCAGAAAGTTTTCAAATCTTCCTGACAACTGCAATGGCTCACTCCTTCCTGCATTTTTTTTCTCTGAGCCAAGATGGATGAGAAAATATGATCCTTGGCAGTAGACAAAAAGATATGAAGTTGCTGTAAACTTATCTGAATGAGAGGCCAAACTGTGTTAATATACATTATAGAATCAAGTTAAATCAATCTCTTCATTTCAATTGTATCAATGTGACCATGGACAATATTTTATGGATTAAATTTTCAAGGCTCTGTGTTACACAGTGTGTGGTTACATCCTTCAGATTTAGTTTATATATCATGAAGGTAAAGGTAAGTTGAAAATGAAATTATTTTTGCCATCTTCTAGGATATAAAGTTAAAAGCATCAAAAAGTAAGCCTGAAACAAAGAAAATTATTTATCTCCACTTACAAATGTGAAGTTAAACTAAAATACAACAAAAGTTTAAAATAATAACTGACAAAGTCATAGCATAAAAAAATCATGAAGTGTTTTTAAATATAGTGGTATGACTTCTGTTTTAGGAAGTCCAGAGAGCAAGTTGATGGACAGTAGAATTACATATTGGGGACTAAATACATAAAGTATAGATAATTCCTTTCTTGTACTTACTCTTCTCTAAATATTCCCAAAATACCACACAGTGCTCAGTTACATGGGCCTTTGGTGTGGGCAAATTCATTGCATACTGGACAAGATTAGGAATGTGTCTTAAAATGTGTTTCTCCTTAAAAGTAACATACTACTACATAAAAACCATAATTATTTTGTTAGCAGTTGATGTAAGTCTGAGAAACAGTGTTATAACTGTGCTAATAGCTGTATGTGTTGATATTTAGACATGTCAGTAGTAAACATGATTCTCTGTTCACTTTGGATAACTTTTGAGAGAAGAATACATAAAGAAGCAGATTATCTGATTATCTGTGAGACTTGTGTCATTTTGAGATTGCATTTGTGTATGTGTATCACATCTATTTGGTTATATGATATGCAACATCAGGATGTATCTGTAGTCAAATTTTTTTCATTTTTGAAAAGAAATGAAAATGGTTAAATCTTGTGAAAATGCTTCCAGTTTGTGCTGTAAACTACATGCTGCGATAGGGTGAAGAGGCACTTGTTAACCCTCCTAAAAAAAGACAAAAAACTCAAACACAAAACCCCCGCAAAATTAGCAAAAGTTGTTTAGATTTATCTCCTGCTGTAAGAGGAAAACTGCAAGCTGAAGGCCTGGGCACGGTGGCTTTGCTCTGTTTCTTTTCTGAAATCACACATATCTACCTTGTTAAGCCAAAATTATAAAGCACTCTCCAGTCAATTCATCTGATTTCAGACAGGTTTATTTATTTATTAACAGCTGCTTCAGAAGGTCTCAGGGAGCCTGAGACTGTGGTATAAACTCTGTTTTGTAAATCTGGGCTAAACATCCCAAAGCAGATAACATATGTTCTCAATATTATGGATATTCTGTGTTACTGTCTACTTTACTTGGTATATACAGCTCTTTGAAAATAAAAAAATAATAATAAAAAAAGACAAGCTGGTTATATGATGGCTTTGCAGGCTGGCAAAGTGACACACTAAAACAATTCTGTGTATTTATATAATCAGTGAATTAAATTTATTTATATTTACTTTTTTTGACACTACTTCAATAAATTTCAATTAAAAAATTCATGTGCTATACCTGAACTGGTAGCTTTATGATCAATAGACTTCTGATTGACTGTATTCTGTACTTTGTTTTTTCATTTACGTGGGACTCCAGTTTCACTACAGTCTATTATAAACATTTCTCCTTGTTACAAACAATTTGCTTGGCTCTTTAATAGCTTTTATAAAAAGCAGAGTAACGTTTTAGAAGGGATAGCCAATTCATAGCATAGACTGCTATCACAGCTTTTTGATGGATTGAGAAGGGAATGATAAGCCCTATAGTGCAGGTGACTCGCATTCAGTTTTGCCTTTCCTGCACCAGAATCTTTATTTTAGCTAAATGAGTATCAGGAGTTCAAGAACATATAGGTTAGATTCTGATCTTGATTAGATCATTATAAATTTATATTATCTGGGCTGACTTTTTCAAATATACATCTGGTGTCCTAGAAATCTATGTTCTTGCTTCCAAAAAAGCCACAGAAAACATGCTAAATTAGTTAATATTATCAGGAAGATATTCTTCTCCTAGTCATCGTTATGACAGATGGATTAGGATTATGTCAATGGACTGGAGAAAAGTGAGTGCCCATTTACAGCTCCAAAGTAGTTACAGAATGGTAAAAATCACCATGGATCAAAGGGAAAAAAAAAACAAACCCACAAAAATCAGGAACAGTCCATCACTACTACTTTTTTCTGCACATAGGGGAAGTGACCACCTTTTGTTTCATCATGCATAAATATAATCTAATAGTGCTTTCAGAACACATGCATTATTCTTATTTGTCCCTTCACCTGTACAACTTGAGGCTCAAAAGGAGGGCACAAGTGACAGATCGTTCAACAATGCAAAAAGTACTGTTTCCAAAATGTATCCATCAGGCAATGGGGAAGAGATAAATTTGTAATCCTTGGTTTGTCTGTATTATTTACATATCCTGACAATGTGCAGGAAGGACAGCTGGGGGCAGCAGGAAACTGAGGGGGTTGAGAGTGCACTGCTCACATTTCTTCCTTCAGCACATTCCACTCAGGAAGAACAATGCAAGCCTTTCAGAAGATTTAGTAACTGACTTGCAGAAGGAAAATATCAAAACATACTAGAGACATGAGCAGACAGCAACTCAAGAGGAAAGAGCAAAGATTCCTTTTATGTGTTTTCTTGCTGGATAGTGAAGGCTCAGCAAACTCTGTCATGTATTCATGGAGGGACCTGGTATTTCTCTTATGAGACCAAATGATTCAGATAGCTGCAAAATGTTTCACAGTAAACTTAAAAGAAGTTAGTCCTTTGACAAATCTACTTGTAGTTCATGTAAAGTAGTTCTTTAGTGACACTTAAGGAATTCTTCTTCCAAAACATTTATTTACCTGAACCTACTCTGATTAAGAGTTTGGCCTGGTAATTTTGCAATAGCAGGACCCAACTATATTATGTATTGTTACAAGGAGATATTAAGGACAAGTAAAGATTTTTAAAAATAGAAATACTACAATATGTAGAACTATTTAGAGTTACGAATTTTGATAAAATCAGGGTTACCTGTGAAGTCCAAATATAAATATACACCTCTAAGCAAAAGATGATCAACATCTAGAGATTTGGATTAGGCCTGGTTACTTATAAATGCTTCTTACTAAAATTTTGGGTATACTTCATGTTTCGTATGTATATTCAGGATATGTAGCAATTTCTACACTGACATGTATACACTATGGCATTGCTAAAGAAACACAAACCTGAGAAGGAACCGTTAAAGCTGACATAGTTCGGGTATATGTACAGTAAGGTTCCTCTCTGTTGTTTCTTGTCTCTGTTCTCCTCTTGAACACTTAGTTATGTTTTGTGAAAATAAGAAATAATCATGGCTACTTTAAATAACTAGCATAAGTACTGAATCTGGCTACTCCATTGCCATTTAGAATTTTTGACTGTATGGTAGGCACTTTAGCTGTCTGTACGTGGTACACTGGAGTGAGATTCAAAATAGTGTGGAATTGTTTAAACTCTGTGTTTGCCAAAAATCTGAATTACTCCTCACTCCACTTGGGAGACACAGCTGGCAAAACTCTCCCAAAGAAATAAGAAAGGCTAATGTTTCTCAACCATTTATTGACATGGATGAGAAGTACTGCCTCAGCCTGCTTGATGGGGCACCTCATAGAACCACTCAAACTGATTCTAAAGACTGGTTCTTTCTCCAATTTTTTTCAGACTCATGCCAGTCAGAGGGGAACTTACTAAATCACTGGTTATTCTATGCTAGTTCTTTCTCCCTTCCTGAAGAAATCAGGATTGATCAAGCTATAGTAATACCATAGTAAGCATGACTGACTTAGCAAGGAGAGTGTTCTCTTGCTTTTGAGCATTCCACCTGTCAAGATTCATTATTAAATTATTTTTTTTTTTAGGGTAGCATAGCAATTGCTGGTAGCACAATCAAAACGTTCTTGAATTTGGACTCTTTGGATCTCTTGGAGTAAGTATTGACTATGTGTCTGGATAGAAAAGGCATACTGGATGTAGCAGTAATCATCCAATAGTAGTTTAAGTGTATTCATAATGCTCTTAAATTCTTTCTTACCATGGCTGAAAGTCATACCACTTTTCAGTGTTAATAGACAAATTATCTCTCAAAATAGTATCAAATTAATTTTTATTTGAAATTTATAAAAAAAAGTTTTCTAAATTATTAAACTGTTACAGATTTTCAAATGGCAAGATCAAAAAATCCTAAGTAATTAGAGAAAATAACCCAAACTGTAAAGATTCAAAGATTAGTGGTAAGAGAATATTTATTTAAAAGGTTGTGCTATTGTTACAGAGGGGGAAGAATCTAAAAGATGAATTGCCAAAGTATTAAAATTCTGCAATATAAATCAATCTTTAGCTGTATTTCAATCCCATTGATTTTTAACATCTTTTGTTTTTTTGTTTTAATGATTGAGCCAGTAATTTTGACTTATTGTTGTAGTTTAACCTCTGCTGGCAGCTAAACACCAGGCAGCTGCTCGCCCACTGCTTTTCCTACCTCCCCCTCCCCTGGGATGAGAAGAAGAATCAGGAGGAAGAAAAAGGTGACACTCCAGGGGTTGAGGTAAAGACAGCTTAATAGAACCACACAAAGAGAGAATAAGACAATGGTAATAATGGTAATACTAATCAAATTATCTATATCACGATATATATATATATATGTGTAGTGATATAAACCAGAAGACTCTACCAGTACCAGAGACACTGCTTTCCCTGTTTGCTGCTGAAGCTGAAACAAGTTCAAAACAGGTGGCCCCACCCCAAGACAGCCTTCCCCTTATATACTGGGCAAGATTTCATTTAACTGATTGAAGAAAACAAAACAAAACAGAACAAAAACCCCACAAAACACAAAACCCCAACTTGCTAGTATCTTTGCCTTGGTTTAGAGCATTTGCAGAAGTGTGGAATAACTATATACAGTTTATTATTGTGAGTCATTAAATGAAGCTAGCAGATAGCAGATCAAAAGAAAGTGAAAAGAAGTGGAAAGAAGTGGACCTTTCATGCAAAGGGTAGTTAATTTGTCTAATTTCTCCTAGGACATTCTAGACAGTCAAAGGCTATTTAAGTTGAAGATATGACTGGACAAGTTAATGACATTAACTTAATGACAAATTAATCCATCCTGAGCCCTAAGTCATTGGAAACTAGGAGAAATCTCATGTGAAATACTATGTTTTCATTCCCTTTCCTTCTTCTGTTTTCTAGGCATCACTTGTGATAGCTGTCAGAAACAAAATGCTGAGCTGTAGAGATCTCCAATCCACTGTGGCTGCTTTTACATTCTTATTTTGTAAATTTTTGTAAGGTAGAATACTTTTCCTACCCCTTATTTTTCCACTCTACATGTGTAGACATCAAAATTTCTCAACATATAAAACGCATAGCTAGAAAATCATATATTTTGTGTATTTTATTAATTATCTTTTCATTTAAACATTATCTAATAGATTGTTTCTCCAAACATTAAAAAATTTAAATGCAACATAATGCTCTGATAAGACATCCTTAAGAATCTCTTTTCTCTCTAAGATCCTGTAGAAGAAAAAAAGTCTATAAAATGAACAACAAAATTGTCATCAAACCTGAGCTTGCTTAATCAAGTGGGAATCTAATTTCAGAGATCTAAACTCTTTATCAGATCATCAGATTCCATTTATAATAAGGGAGTCACAGCTTGAATTTTTCCCCTGAGCTTTGCTATAATATACTAATGTAGACAGAGATTTGATTTCTAAAGTTAAAATGGCTAGACCATGCAAGAAGATGAGGGTGATGGAGCACTGGAACAAGCTGCCCACGGGGATTGTGGAGTCTCCTTCTCTGGAGGCGTTCAAGACCCACCTGGACACATTCCTGAGTGACTTAATCTAGGTGATCCTGCTCTGGCAGGGGGGTTGGACTAGATGATCTTTCGAGGTCCCCTCCAACCCCTAACATTCTGTGATTCTGTGATTCTGTGATTCCGTGATTTGGGAGCTATTTTTGTCAGCTAAATGGGCCAGCTGTTCCACAATTCATAATCAAGAGAGAATGTAAAACTGATATATCACTGAATATGTCACTTATTTCAGATGCCTCAAGTACCCTATTCCCTCAAAAATATTATTTTAGAATGACTTTTGAATATTTTCACAATATAAAAATAATGCACCCTTCACTTTAGCACCACCTTACACAGCTTTTCTGTTACTTTTTGCTTATGTATAGCTATTCTATTATTCAATTTAGCTAATAATTTATCTCTCTTTCATTTACACCTATAGCATCCAAAACCAGGAAGGCTAGAAACTTAATCTCTTTATGCCTTTTGGTTATTTCAGGCTTATTCATGTGTAGTTTGCTCAAGTTTCTACTGTAATCTATCTAATGATGCATATGAACAGCTCATGTCATTTGGGAAATAAAATGTCATAGTTTCCTTTGAAGAACTTCTTTATTCTTCCAGTTTACAGCATATTCATGTGCCCAAAGCTATTTGCTGTCTTTACAATAAGGTATCAAACTGTGGCATGCTAGAAGATTGAGCTGGCACATCTGCAGTTAGGCACTATGAATAAAAATACATTCACGTCTGTCTGCTCCTAGCTGCCAGACCAAAAGAAACGAATCCAGTACTCATCCCACTCTGGATCTCCATTTCAGTTTCTCTTTTCCCTCTTTTATAAACACTTCCCACTGAGAAATACATGAATTGCCATTGATTTAACTGTGGGATAAAGCAATGTAAAATGTTCAGCTCAGCAGCTCTAGTCTTCTCTCTGCTCAGTTTTGATATGATGTCCTGAGTTTCACTGAATAACTAACTCTAAGCCTCAAAGGAAAACTCCATTGTAATCAACACATTCAATCAAATGAAATAGCTAAACCATACTTAACATTCTTCATTTTAGCATGAAAATACAGACTGCATTTAGTGCCTTTGAAACTGCAGTAAAAGATTCCTTTTAACAAAGTTAGACTGTCTTTGACTTACAATAAAACTCCAAACCAGAAGGAGAAAATTATGGCATTTTTTAGAAAAAAATAGCTAAATTCAAATTTGATTTGACTGTTCAGATTTTTATCCTGTAAAAATTCAAACAAATAAGACATAATTTGTTTTTCTTGAAAATATTTTACTCCCCTTTAGAGCAGAACCTTGCCTTCTCCACCACAGCAGCCACCTTTGGGTGGCTTTTATGTTAAAGAAGTCATGGCATAAAGCTTACAGATCCTCATTTGATTTGATTTGACTCTCTTCATTAAGATGTTTTTACAGTCACTTTCTTGCTCTCTCCCTCTTCTTCAGCAATCCACTTAACTTCAGCCACTCAGATTCCTACAGTACATTACTGCATAGAAACCTTACAGAGACAGATGTTCAATGTGGGGCAATTATTTTCCTTTTGAAATAGGTAAACATGTCATATGATCTGCATATTACAAGTGACTGGTCCTTCTACATTCACAGAACCGCTAAATGTATTTTCATTCTCACCAGACTTACATTTGAAAATTATAATAGATGATGAGTAGCCCACTACTATTTAAGGCAGGAAATATTTTGGGTTTTGTGAAAATAAAATCCAAAATTTCCAGACGACCTCAAATCAGTATACCTGGAGATGTATGGTAAGCTCTGGAAGGCAGAATTGAATTTTTCACACATGATTACCTAAACAGATATTGGTATTTTTGCACTATTTAAATACTCTATTTTATTTTTTTTTACTCTTTTCCCACAAGACCATGCTCTAATTTATCTTCAATATGAGTGACTACACTTTGTGATATGGAAGTCATGTCATGATTCAAAGCAGGTTATACATTCTGACTAATAGCCAGAATCAGTAATTCAAAGATAAAATGCTTTAGTTTTGTATTTTCCAAGACTAAGATTACTGTTCTGTGAGATATAAAAAAAACACCAATTTTTCTGTATTTTACACTCTCACCTGTGAAAATGAATGTCCTTAAGCAAGACATTTCAAATTAAAGCCTATATCTTGCTTTCAAACACCCAATGTGAAATTTGGGTTTTGAATATTGGATTTCCTCATTATACATAGAGCAGAGGAAATGCAACAGAGAGCAGCCTCTGCCTGTTTATATTTAACAAGCTTGTGTGTGACTGGTTTTTTGCTGAATTTCCTTTGATTCTTTTGCACTAGTTTGTCACAAGCGAGAATTATGATTCCATTTCAACAATACTTTAAAGTACTTTCCCTTTTGCAAGAGCATTTGGAGATTTTAAGAATTACTATGGAATGTAAAATTCCCATTGCTTCTGCAAAGCCAAACTACTTGCTTTGGTTGTTTTTTTTTTCCTTGTTATTTATGGCTTTTTATTTGTTGTCCATACTACAGTTTTTCTAAAGGAAAAACTCTTCCTAAACTATGACTAACATGTCCAACCAGCCTCCACTGATCAATTCTAAATAATTAAAATAAAGTCAAAGCTGAACCGAAATATAATCACACACTTTGTATTTCAATGTATGTATCATTAATGTTCTGTATAAGAACACATAATAAAAATTTCAAAGGACAACAATTGTCTCCTACAACTTTTGCTGCTGTTTAAACCAGTATGAGATGCGATTTCCAAACAGTTGGAAACTGGAGGTAGGCCCTATCACATGCAAGTTGTTCATCTTATTCTTTTGTATCTTGATGTAGATACGTACTGTATATAAAGACTAGATGTATAAATTTGGAATAGATGTGCATATTTGTATTGATACTGTTAATACAAACAGTGCTCAGCAATTGCTTCACTGCATTTTTAAAACCTTGGAACAATTCATATGACTGAAAAGACTCACCAGGTCTGACATTTAAGAGAGTCAAACTAACCACGAGCTAACAGCTTTGAATATACGGTTGCTAAGATCTTTTTTAATGCATAATGTGATAAGTATCTGTAATATGCACAAAATGGGATATTTAAATGTAATTTGGTACCTCTGAGCAGCTTTTGCTCCTGAATGGCTGGATACCATTAAAGATAGGGGAAAGAGAGGAAATCAAACTGGAAGTATTGTGAACTTTTAATAACATACTTACTATTCTCTGCTTTGAACAAATTTGTAATGCTTGCGGATATGTGATAGGTCAATGGATGCTCAGCATGCTCTTTCCCATGTTTTAGTTCTTGAGGGGCATCTTTGTTTCAAATGTTTCCTTTGCCTATAATACAAAATCTATGAGGTGTACCATGGAAACAACATATCTTGGATAAAATACTGGACTTTTTGTGAAATCCAGTACAATATTTCTTAATTTTCCCTATGTCATCTCACCTTTTAAAATGAGCAAATAATCATAATCATCCTCATCAAAAAGAACCACAAGTATAACAAAGTAAAACATGTTAGTGAATGAGTATTTGCTCTTCCTTTTGACAGTTTTAGTGCCTGTAAAATTATTTTATACTATCAACTCTGCTAACCTTTTTGTATCAAAGGAGAATGGATCATGTAAACAACCTCAGAGATGTTAAAACTGACTCCAAGTCTCTGTTACAAAGTCAGCCATTTTGCAAAGATTCAGTCAAGTAGCTGTAATATATATTGAGTGGACAATATAGTAATCAGAAATGACATTCCTGTTTTATTATGCAAGAAATGGTGTAAACTGGAATTCACTGTAAAATATATAATTAATCAAAACAGTGTGGGTTTGTTTGCTTTTTTTCTTAATATACCATGCAACCTAGATCTAAAAATTGCTCTTCTGCTCTTCATCTTACTTTTTATTTACACTCAAAATAGATGGAAGTTAGTGAGATTCTCCTGGTAAGATGTTACTGATTTAAATATATGACTTGGCTGTTAATGCACATGAATTGCAGACAATGATGTGAAGTGTACTTTAAAGCCAGAAAAGAGCACTGCTGGTTTTATTTTTAACATATCACCCATCTTTTTTCTGCTGAAGTAATTAGTTAAATAAACCATGAGGAAGATACATATACATTGAAATCACTTCCTTTTCAATAAGTGCATCCTATGTGCCAATTATCTGCATGAGTCTTTACAAAAAAACCCCATAGAAACAAAAATTCCCCACCTCCCCCCCAAAACACCCAACCAATAAAAAAATATGATGATTCTTTAGATCAGAGGTGACTTTGTGCATAGCAATTTTCTCAAGACAGAATATTATTCTTCAAGATTGAAAATTTAGCACTTTATAGTTAGTTTAAGTGGATTCAGGCAACATGAAGATTCTTCACTTTCTCCCAGACATACTGGGGAGTTCAGTGATGAAAGAGGAACACATATCTATATAAACAAACACACCGGCTGTTGTGTAGAGGAGTTCTAAAATCCTTTTGAGATAACTAGCATAACTCTTCAGCCTAATTAAGACATCATCCTTGTCAAAAACATTATGTGTCTGCATTTTTTCATCCTTCAGACTATTGTATATATAATAAAAAGAAAAAAAGAATAAAGAAACAAAACATCATAGAAGAATATTCAACAGTTAATACTCTCCCTGACCACATAGCATTCTTGGCAAAATGTCCTTGACCCTGAAACAAATTTGGAACTTTCTTTCATACAAACAGATCCACACTTTTTTAACCGTTCAGTAACTTGTGTCATAGTAGAGCCTTTGGCTCAAATCTCGTCTGTATTGCCCAGAGTTTCAGAGGTGATAGATGTCAAGTTCATAATAAAAATAAAGCAAACTATAGCCAGTTTATACTTTAAAAAATTCTTTTTCTTTGAACTCTGTAGTGAGAGTGCTTCAAATCTCACAAATGACCCACAGAATTCTACTGCTGTAGAGCTACCTCAACTGAGCTCTAAACTAGCCACTTGAACACAAAAATATTTTGTGCCATATTCCTAGTACAAATAATAGCTTGGTTCTTTCAGATGAAATAACTTCAATTCAGGCAAATTATTATTTCTTGCTTGATTTCTCTGAATTTTAGAAGGTAAATTCTATGCTAATTGAGAATACATTCTTTTAAAGACAAGATGTCTTAAATGTGATATGTGGAAACTTATTCCTTGTAAACTGGATGCTTATGGATTCTGATGTATTTTAATGCAATTACAGAATGAAAGGGGTTGGGAGGGACCTCTGGAGATTATCTAGTCCAACCTCCCTGCCAGAGCAGGTTCACCTAGAGCAGGTCGCACAGGATTGCATCCAGGTCGAAGTTCCATGGCCAGTGTAGTATCATGTGGGAATGAATTTTACAGGTTATTTATTTATTCTTTGAAAATCACTTCTGTTTGTTTTAAAATGTGTTTCCTTTTACTTTCAATTTAAATTTCCACGCTTTTTGTAATTTCAAGAATAGTAAATGTAATGAAAAATAATCTTTCCGAAAAACATTATTTTCATTCCTTGAGCTCTTCACAGACTTTTTCTCTCTTAGTAAATTCCTCACTGAAATAAACAAAATATATAATTTTCATGGATCATGAAAAGGTGTGTTTCACATTATTTTCCTAACATGTCCTCAAAAATCCACCTGCTCCTTCCTTTATTTTAAAAAAAACCAAACTAAAATAAATATATGCCAAGTAGATGTAAGGAAATGTCATATGTTTATATTAGTGAATTAAAATACACAAAAAATCAAGGCTTTTCCAATATTTCCCTAATCCTTAATATTCCTTCAATCTGATCTTCTCCTACAAACTTGTATTGAGTACTGATAAGAATTTTTACTGAACTCTCACAATGAATCTGATTTCTTTTTTTCTTGAATTGTCATGATGGTGAGAATCAATACTTGGAAAGCAATAATAAAATTACCTAAAAACATGATGAATGTTTGAGTGTTTTGTGTGACAGGCCAGAGTTAATAAACTGTAGTTCTTTTTGCTATCAGCTTTGATGAACATGTTCAGGCTGGTTGGTAGCCATAAAGTAGTTGTTCAGCCCTACAGTCTCAGAAATAGACGCTATAGGAAAACTGAGATGAATTAGTTTAAATTTGGGACATTAATGTTTCCAAATATTGACATTTCAGAAATGGACAGAGGAAGTTAAAGCTTTTATATCAGGGCTAGATCTGAAGAAACTCTGAAAAGGATTATTTCTTTCCCATCATCTAAAACAAAAGGGGGGAATTTTCTTCAAAACACTGTGTCATCAGTTTTTGGATGGTGACAATATAACCAAGAGGTATTACGTCTCAATGGCAAAGTTTGCAATAGAAAGCCAATAAACAGATTCCAAATAGATCCATTAGCCTTCTTTGCTGGACTGTTTCTCTTAATGTTTGTGCTTTACGCTCAGCAATAACTAGCACCATTTTATCTTATTTATATCAGAGCTAGTTAGGCTGACATATGCTATAAACTATACCTCTTACAGGAAATAAAGGCAATGTAAAATGTATAATAGTAAATAAGATGTTTGGGGATTAAGTAGAGGGAATGAGGAGTCAGAATGAGAGGGACTTTAAGATTGGCTTTTAGATGATACTTGGTAAGCTTTTATCAGCTTGAACACAGTTTAGTAGTTTCCCTTTTAATGTTAAGTTCTAAGACTGAATAAGAAAAAAACCTAAAAAGCTAGACGTTTCCAATGGCGAAAACTGAACACAACCTCTGCCTTAAAATGATGCAAGGTCTAATCTTTTTATGAGACTGACAAATAATTGAAGTCTGTAAAATAATGATCACAAATCCTTTATCATTATAGTTTTCTGATTTCAACCATTATATTAGTCTAAGATTTGTTTAAAGTATAGCAAAAAGATACTCCACATTTCTCATTCCCTGAAACCTACAAAGGTTTCTCCATGACTGGAGACTTAATTAAGGGATGGGCCAGTAAGGGATTTACCAGTAAGGTAAAGCAAAGTTATGAAATAGCTAGTTGGGATTTTAGGATTCTCTGTCCAGCTGTCCCAATAAATCACTGTAAAAGTTAAAGAACTTTTTTTTAGATTACAGGCTGCATCAACAGATATTAAGTAATAAATTTTAGGAATTAAGCTTAATAGTCTGAGTGATCCTGTAGCCTTTCTTTGTAGTCAGAGATACATGGGTGCACCCTAAGGGCAACTCATTAAACTTTTTTTCATATATATATGTATACATATATAGTATCAAATCCACACTGTAATTGCCTGATTTTCTCCCTTGAGTGTAGAATGAATTTGTACTGATTTGCCACCCAAAAGTTACGCATCTAAGCAACACTAATTCTACTCATAAGCATACAGAGCCCCTATTTTCATCCAGCTAAGCACATGAAGCTCAAACAAGTTTAGTATTCATTGCAGAAATATTTGAAGTGCCAATATAACAGTGCACTATGATTTCCAAAGCCTTCAGCCTTTCTTTGTGTAAGCTCATCTATTTCAGAATCTGCCCCGTGGTATCACCTGCACTTTATATTTCTGTACTTCAGAAACTAATTACCAGAACTTCTAATGAACAGGTCCTGGGAAACCCATAGATGATGATAAGGCTAAAGGTTCCTGCTGTATCCAGATGCTGTTTGGAAACCCTGTATCTTTGCAGTTACTTATTTTTCGCCTCTGCCAAATGTGCTATTTTAAGTTTTCAGCACTTCTCTTGAAAATAACATAATAGTTTTCTCCAGGTAGCTGTAGTTTAAAAGGGCAAGCAGCATGTTATTATTTGCAGTAATTGCTGGGACTTATGTGCTCATCTGTAACCAAAATCAATATTCATGCTTATCTATTCCTCTTTCCAAAGGCCTTTTTATTTATAGGTGACAAAATTCAGACAGCAGGCTTAAAAGGCTCAGAAACTCAAACTTAATTAAAGCATCTGTTTATTATTAAACATAACAAGCCATACATTACATAGATGTTTCCGTTTATTTTGCACTACAAACATGTCACTTTGATCGATACGGATTTGGCTTCTCTTGTGTACAGGAACAGTCTTGAAAGTGACAGCTCACATTTTTTTCAGTACAACAGTAGGAAAAGTTGATGAATATTTGTCAAACATGATTGACTGGGGGAGATTTTCAAAGCTACAGGTGCCCAGTCCATAATAGCTATCAGGGAAATGTAGGTGCCTGGCTCCCATTTATATCTTTGAAAGTGTCCTTCCTAGATGTATCAAATGTCTTAGGCAGAGTTAGTTAAATAAAAATTACAAATATGCTTCCATACCTTTAAAAGGGACTGATATTTATGGAAAATAAAAAGGGATTGCAGAGTAAATTTATGTTATAAATTCTTCTGGACATGTGGAAAACCTTGTTGTAGGGAATTCCTTTTGGAATTCCAAAAAGGATACAGTAAGTTAGATCTGGAAGACATGACTTATGAGGAAAAGAGTTAAGGCCCAAATCATTATAGAGAAAAGTTAATTAAAAGATGCTATTCCCTTTTGCTAACTTGGAATCAGACCTTAAAATATTTGAGTAAGCTAAATAAAAAGTAAGAAAGCATAACCATATCCTGAAAAGGAAAGCAGTAAATTTCAGTTCCTTCAGGATCATCTTAATAGTTTTTATTAGGGGACATATTTGAGGATATTATTCTGGAATAATGTAACGTCCTTCTACTGTGAGTGCTGAGTAAATACTTTGTACTATAATTTTGTAAATGAAGCCATTTATAGCATATACTTGTTACACGGCAGAACCTTTATCTAACCTGTTAAAGTGCAAGTGAGACTAGAATGCAAGTCCTAGAATGGCCACTTTTATATCCTAATTTCCTGCTGGTTTTTTGTGGGGTTTGTTATGTTTTGGTTTGGTTTGTTTTTTAATTCAAGAGCTCTTACACAAATTGAGAAATCAAGTGGCCACAGATGATCCAAATATCACCTGGATGGATTGGTTTTCTGTTCTAAGACATGAGAGCAGTGTCTCTCTTTCCATGTATTTCCCCTTTATCCAATGGATTTTATGGATAGCATTTCCAAACATGGTTCAGATTTTTATTTATCATCCTATAGCTATAAATGGTTGCAAATATGAAAGCCCTTGGTTTTGTATAGATGGGTTATTTTGACAGATATTGTCTAACACCTTCGCATATCTGAGGATGAGTTTCATCCCACCTTAGTACTTTTAGTACCTGTAAAAGGTTTTGATCGGACTTCCTATTTGGCAAATACTCCCCATAGAGACTGCATAGCTGCTTTGGAAGTCTCAAAGATTCAGTGTTAATCTGACAAATTAGTAATTGATGATCATCAATAAATATAGAAATAGTTCATAAATTATTACCTTGCTGATTGAATGCAGTGAAAACAGCCTTCATTTAATTCCAAGAAGTATGGTGTAAATTTACTGTGAATAGAAAAAAAATAATTCAGAGAAGGAGTATTCCATTGGATGAGAATTATTTGAAAATGTATTGAATATGAAATTATTTCTGAATACTAAGAAAAAATAGATACCTTTACAGAACTTGACTCATGTTCTTAAATAAGAAAGAAATAAGGAAAAACATTGCTTAACTTACTGATTAACTTTGTCAATTTTTAATCACGTGCCACTATGGAACTTTGTGGGTTAATGAAGATAGAAGATGAGATACTTTGACAAGGATTCCTCTACTTTAGAGATTATTTTAATGATTTCTGAATATATATTTTTTTCCTAGTTACAAAAGACTTTGCAAGTCATCTTCTTGCATTAGATGTCATGAAATGTAACCCCCTAAAGAAGAAGAGGGAAAATGTAATATACATTTTAATGAACTATGAAAATTTTACTATCTACATATTTTACAACGCAGTAACATTTCATTTCTTAGGCTGCTGTCATTGATACTTTACTAAAATACAGACCAGTTACACCAAAATAAGGGCAAAAAAAATTTTGCTTGTAGTACTGGTAGCTATAATGCTGCTGGAAAGTTTTTTAAATTCCCACTAGTGTACTTTTAGGTGGATTTGTCTTTCTCTTTATGGTGATTATGAAATACTTCTTCCCTTATAGCTCAGCTGGATTTTGAGTTGTCAGAAATTTTCAGAGGTGTGGGGTTATTTTGCGTGTTTCTGAGTGTGTTCAGTGTTGGGTAAAAGTTGTGAAGGTGGTTGGATATGTGATGTGATACTGAGTTAAGAAAACTATATTTTGTGACATCAAAGTTCTAAAGATGGTAAGAGCTATTTTGAGAGCCTTTTGCACAGATGAAAGTATGGTTCTCTTCATAATAAGATACTAAACCTTTATTCTTTTTCCTTTATTTCTTTTTCAGAATTAAAATAAGCATTCAAATTAGGTAAATGATTCACAAATTGCTTTTCAGAAACATATTTCTTACCTTTAGTATTTTCTTTATGATAGCACATCAAGGATTTAACTGAGTTCAGATTACCTTCATGCTAACCACTATACATGCATAAAACCTAGATTATTTCTATCCTGTTGGCCTTACAGTGCAAATAGGCAATATAAAGAAATGTAGTATAGCACTTTGAAAAGATAAATGGGAAAGCTAAATATGGAATCAGTGTCTTGTAACTACCATACCAATGTTTTGGCTGCTAAACTCTGCTGTCTCTCTTGTCTCTCAGCCTAAACATTTCCTCTAAACTGAAACCATGTTTATTATATATATTGTTATATATATTATATATTCTTTGACATGCTGGTATTGCTAAATTAATTTTTCAAATAGTATAAAACTTAAACATATGGAAGAGAAGGAGGAGGAGGGAGAAATGCAAAACAAAATGAGGCAACTTCTAGGCTTTTTTAATTAATGATGACAGTGTGTGAATCAGCAGGATATCCTGATGAGTTTTATACCAACATTTTGTCCAATTATTTAAAGTGTCTTAAGTGCAGGACTTCGTGTTAATACAACTGACAATCATAATATTTCCTTTTTGTTGTTAAACAGTAGGCAATCACTGGGTGTAAGCAATTGTCTGAGGCTTGCAATAGATGAAGATTTGTTAGGGTAGATGGGTAAATTGTTTTGGGAGCTTTTTTTATGCAGCTAATCAAGTTTGTCTTTAAATTGTTTGTTTGTTACAGTTTTGCTGAGGCTGACATTGCTTAGTGGAAATTCTTGTGTTTAGGAGATAACAGCTGCTGGGCAACTGACAAAGATTTTAAAACGTTGTTGAGCTGAAATGGGGAAATCAGTCTGCATATAGCAATTGGCCCTCACGCTCACCTTACTCCAGTATGAACTGTAGTCCAAATATCAAGTTAACCCTTTCAGGGGCAGAAAGGGGAAAAAAACCCACCACGAAACAAAAAAACCCAACTCTTTACTTTCATTTCCTTCTATTCTCACAAGAATATAGGCACATTTCTATAAGTCTGAGACATTAGGTAAAGGTCTAAAAAAGGTTTATTTTAAACTAAGCAAAAACTTATGATGATTTTTAAATGATTGATCTGTACGAGAATAACAGAGATTTCTTACTAACTTGCTGGGGTCTAGAAGGAGACTTGGACTCACATAAAGAAGGAATTTACTTTCTCACAGGAACATAAAGCTAACAGATAAACAAAACTATCCAAAACCTTTTGGATAGTTCATCCTTCTACACCTACATAAAAGCATGAACAACTTCTACATGTACTCTGACCTTTCCTTCTCATCCTCATTTATATTATGTTCTCTGGTTCATTAGCCTCTGATTGCAATTACCTGGTAGAATATAACACTTTTTTTTTTTTTTTCTTTCTTTTCTATGTTGTTTGCCCAGTAAACATCTTTTTGTTACACATTAAACCCCCCATGTCTGGAATATCTAAAGGAATCTGGTCAGAGTCCTGCACTGTGGCACCACCAACAGTGCAGAACATCCTCCCTGACTTCCAGACTCCCAGAGCACATCTATTCTGTCATCTGCACTCATCAGAAAACACTGAATTCCCCCTTGGCCCTAGACCTTCCTCCATACTTACTGCTTATAGCTGTTGAGCTATGTAAAACAATAGTACAGTGGAGTTTTTTATAAGAAATGCCACACAAAATGCACTTTTGTTGTGCTATCTTCAATGGCTTCACCAAAAAAAAAAAAAAAAAAAAAGGTGGCATATTGCATAAAATAAGGAAGAAAAGCTCAGCCCTGCAATCAGATTGTTGTTAAATGAAATGGCTCCAAATCAGTATGGGAAGCCTTTCCAGCTCTTTATTTTCTGTGACCCCTAATGATAAGGTTTAAATTAGACTCTTATCCAGGGCAATAAAATCAAGGGAACCTGCTGAAGAAGTTTAATATCTTCGCTTTAATGCAGAGTTTACAAAGTGAGAAAGAAAAGAACTGTTAGGGGTAATAGGGTAAAATTAAAAGATGACTCATCTGTCACCAAAATAATTGTTGGCACTGCCATTGATTCGAAAATGAACAGCACACAATGGTAGCCTGGACTCTGAGAGCTATTTCAGAATTTACTTCATTTGGCATTCTGAAGAGTATAAGCATTTGAATACTCAAGAGGTTTGGGCTTAGGTGATAAATCTGGTCTTTGCTCTGCTCACATATGTTTCCTGAATCCTGCTTAGAAATTAACCAAAGGAGACATTCCTGTGTACAACATGTGGTTATAAGCAGATCATCATGCTTTAGGAGGTTATAGGCAAAATGTTTATAGGGTTCTAAACATCACTGGTTAAATTGCTAGAACTCATAGGAGAGCAACAGAATTAAAAATGAAACTGTATCTTGCTTTGAGAAACCTTGAATCATATATAGTTGGCATCTGGTGTAGCACTGTGTGAAGTATCGGTATATGCTTGTCCTGTTTTTACAATCTTACAAAAACATCTATTGTCCATTTTAAGAGACAAATCTAGAATATGACTGATTCATTCATCTGCCCTGATGATTTTTACAAGGCACAGAAAAAAAAGTACTTTTAACTATTGCAAAGATGTCACCTTTGACATATAGTGGTGCAGGGGGTACAGAGGTCATGCAAACTGCCTGAACTTACAGGATGGAACCTGCAGAATTAGCAGGTTCCCTTCCCTCCTACTCTGTTTCCTCTACCTCTACTAATAGGCATATAAAATAAAATCTTCAAACAACACTGCAGAAACTGCCTATTGGTCAGGGTAGATATGTGCTTAATTCCTAGAAATCTATGGGTGACCTGCTACCATAATGAAAAGGCCAGGGAGGAGTGGGAATGCAGATGTCAAAGACTTACCTCCAGTCACTTTTTCATCCAGTTCCTCTAAATGTTTTGACTTTGCAAAAAAATATTTGATTATAAATCTGTGCTATTTATATGCAGAACCTAAACATGCCAATAACAAAAAGCTGTCTGTGAAAACAGTAGATGACCCCTTAATACTAATACCATGTGAAGGGTACTTAGCTTTATAGATGATTTCTTAGGTGAGAGGACAAAAGCACTGCATGGTATTCTTTAGTGATTTGAACTTGCAACAATATGTAGAAAGCCATAATGATATTATTGTAGGGGGAGGTGGAAGAGTTTCATATCCATTTGAATTCCTAATGGCTTTTAGTATAAACTAGCCTGGACATACTGAAATAAGACTACATGTACCAGTAGGTATGTGGCCCAAAATTAAATTACTGCTTTTCACTTGACATTTGCCTGATCCATATGCTGACTTCCTCCATCACCAAAAATCTCTACAGAGTGCTCATTTAAAAAATAATTTTATTTTGTGACATGTTTTCCAGCTCCTGCATAAGTAATCCTAGTATAAAGTTCTTAAATAATTATTTGGGGATATAGCTCATGATACCCTGGAACATACACTGAATCAAAACATTCATTCTCTACAATTGCTCATTGCCCTTAGCTGTGTTAATGGCTCTCAGACTGTGTCACTGAAAAAAATAGGTAATTGTAGGATACTGAGATTAAGATGATAATTATGCAAACTGTACTTCAGAAAATCTGTTGTCTGTATTTTCCTAACCTCTGTCACTCAGGTTACAACTAGTTACCTATAACAATTCCTTTTTTAAACGAAGTGAGAAGACACATATTAGAAAGTCTAATGTCAATGAAGATTTTTAGAAATGACCAGTAGTGATTCAAATATTAATTGTAGGCCAGAAGTACATACTAATATTGGGACAAATTTCAATATGGGATTAGGTTAGGGATGGTAGGTAATGATTAAAAACATTCAAATACTAAGTATCAAGGAATATGTCACTTAAACAGTGTCAGCTTTGGTGAACATTGTGGTGACATTGAACAAATTAGAGTTATTCTGTGGCTGTGGAAGAGTGTTTCTTCATGTCTGTCATAGGCAGACAATACACAAAATCCTCTTAATTTATGGAAACATTTAAGCTGATAAATAAAAATCTTAGTACATGTGACATTGTATGATTTTGGCCACAGACATTTAAAAATATTTTCTCTGGTATTTAAAGGAGGCAGAGGAAAAATATATGTGATATAAGGCAAACCTGGAGGGAACCAGAGGATGTTAAGTATCCCTGTACCCATGAAGGTAGAACCTCACCATGGAGATAGACTGTGATACTGTCTACGTATATAGCACTTGCACAAAATGCTGCTCAGGCACTGCTAATACTTTTTGGGTTTCAATGAACTGATGCTACTTGTCCGTCTTGACAAATCAGTTCATAAAAAGGATAATCCTTCTAATGCACAGTATACTCTGGATCTTGCATGGTCAAGGTACTCATTATTTACACAGAAACACCTAAGATTTTTTCTTGAGAGGGGAGACACCCTTCACTGCAGCTCAAGCAAAATAGGCTAATCAGGGGCAGGTTTTATGTCTGTCTGCTAAGTCGGGAACAGAGCCAGTAAGTATAGCACATACCTCAGATGCATTCAAGTGTGCACCTGGTGTTAGTTAATTGGGTGAAAAGTTTTTGCCTGTGGGTAGAAAGGATTTAGTGACAGAAGGTTTTTCTATTCTCCCACTACTACCCTATACAATGAGAAGAAGAACATGATTGACTGGCCTATTTTGCAAGACTAGCTGGGTCAGGACTGGGGAATGTTCAAGGTTAAAAGGGGAGTTATTTGGTTTACAAAAGATAAATAAGCAAGTTCTAGGATACATGAATGACAAATATCATTCCACTCCCAAGTAAACCTTAAATTCTCACTGGCAAGGAAATGAAGGGTGGAAGAAGGTCCATCACAGTAATCTTATTGCTGATGTCTCCAGAAAGGTGTTTGGAACTGGATGAAGCACATCTGATTTCTTTTTCCACTGTGTGTGCCACACAGAGTATATAGGCATGGTTACCAGAAAACAGCACACTGGTGGCTGGCAAGGATAATAAATAAATGACAGTGTAAAAACTTTCTCAGATTTAAAGCATGTTAAAAATATTTAACCAATTGAGAGTGACATCAACCATCTACTTTGGGTCTATTTTACAAGTAAAAGAAGTGGAAGTACAGAGTTTTGAGGGACATATCCTTCACACTGCTCTCTGATAGAGGAGAACCTGTGCAGTGCAGATGTTGTAAGGTTCTGTTCAGAGATGCATCATGATTTACAGGCTGAACATAGGAAGCTTAACTGTACTGCAGCTCCTACTGTACTGAAGGGAAAGCTATGACCAAGCTGAGGTAGAAGATAATGTAACCTTTGATGTAAGGATTATATTCCTCATGCCACTTCAACAAGTATGTTTATTCATGCTCATAAATAGTGGGGAGCAACCATTCTGAGTTCTGAGTAGAATGAGAGACATTAGGAGAGTCACCTGTCTTAAGAGCATTCAGCAACAGGAAGAAGAGTCAGGGATTAGAAACAGTTAATGTGCTATGGTAATTGTTTGGGAGATTTTGAAAAAAGGTTTCAAGCAGATGTGCTTTCAGGCCTATCTGATTGATAGCAAGATGAATAAATCTACACTACTACATTGGGTATAATGGGAGTCCAGAGGGTCTCTGCACTGTGTTGCAGCACTGGCAACTCTCAGGATCTCATTGCAGATTCATACTTTCTTTCTGATCTTTCAGAGGTGTCATGGAATTGCACTAAGATAGTGAGTAGTTTTAGCAGTGGTGTAAGGGCACTGAAAATGAATAGTAGTAGGACAGAACACCTCCCACTTTCTGAGGAAAGAGAAGATGAGTGCCAGAATGCACTGTTGCCATGTCCCATACCTAGGGAAGAAGTAATGTTGGGTGACTGTCATGATACTTAAGATGAGACCACCCTGAACCTTTGACATGTGCAGAAATGAAGACAGAAAGGTGTCTGTCTCAGTGCTCAAATTCCGCTGAAGCTGCATCTGCTTTGCACATATTAATACACAAAAACAGTAACAAAAGTTTATTCCAGAAAAGAAAGATTAATGAAGTATTTTCTTGTAATAGAATAAAATTTGGTTTCAGACACAAGGTCATCTCTTTTACATCAGAAATCCAAAAACAGGGCATGAGGCTTAGAGGGCAGGTTACAGTGCTCAGATACTGAATCATAACTACTACAATTAGACAGGTGGATTACAGGAATCATCAGTCCTTGCGCTATGAACACATTTTGAAAACTGACAATCTGCAAATGGAAAGGGAGGTTATATTTTGGAGATAAAATTTCTAGTGTCAGTGACTCACCTGCTCTATTAGGTAAGATTTTTAAATTTAAAATCTGAAGTTGGGTTTGTTTTTGGGGTGTCTTTTTGCATGGAAACTACATTTCTTGTTTCTGTAAAAGTAGCAGTCCGTGTTCAACCACATGCACAGCCCCAGTGACCTCAGTGTCTTCCTGTAAACTTGAGCAAGCGCAGCCTAGCTAAAGACTTGTCTGAAGATTCGAAATAGCATTTAGACTTTTGAGGAGGTATCCTAACATTACATGACAAAAAAAAAATATTAAAAATGTCACCAGTTAGAATTGAAGTGTGAATTACTCTTTGGAATTTTTATCATTCATATATAGAAATTATTACAAATTAGTATGGCTAGCCACAAAGGTTCATTAGATGTGGTTTGGTCATCTCTAATAAATGTTTAGAATTCAGTTTTCCACTTTAGATCAAAAAGAAAAAGAGTGTGAACTTGAGAGTAGGAATAATATTATCTTGGTATGTCTCTCCTTTCCATCTTAAGCAGGTTAAAAGATATCTTTAATAGCAGACATACTGAGGGAAGACTTGTTATTTTTTAACTTTCAAGTCATTCTGTTTTAATCTGTGACCTGATATTTTTATGAGACATTGCTGAGCTTGGGGGAGGAAGGTTTCCTGTCTGACTGAAGCTAGCAACTTTTCCTTCAGCTTTCAAAATGGGAAGGTTATGAGAGGTCCAGATACACTCATGCAAAAATTACAATAATAAAAATGTAATGGAAACCAGGAACTTGAAATTCTGCAAGACAACGAACTTCTTACCCTTCCAAATCCAGTTTTTGCCTCCTTTCTTCAATGTGTCAGATGTCATTTTCCTATTGATCAAACAGCTTTTTGTCCCATGAACTTTTTAAAATAGCTCTGAACATTTGTGTTTTGTAAAACAGACATTTTGTGGGACAAAACAAAATTAGTTCAAGGACACACAAACATACCTGATATTTATCCCTGATATTCCTGGTATTTATCCCTGATATTCCTGGTATTTATCCCTGATATTCCTGGTATTAATCCCTGAAACGATTTCTGCTGTCAAACACCCACTGGCTTTGACCCCCTGATTTCGAATTTTGAATTGTTTTGTTTTGTGTTTCTTAAGTACTAACTGCTTAGCCAGCACCTCTCTTCACTGTCTCCTGTGGATTCCTTCCTGCCATTCAGCACACACCCTCAAGTCCTGCTTTCCCAAACTCATCAGCATTTGTAGCAATACTAAGTGGAAACCTAGGGACAACAGCGTTAGCTCATCTTTCTACCCTCTTGAGTTGCAAAGACCCCTGAACTACCTCTGAAATTAGAATATGCAATCAGTGGTTTTCTTTATTTATGTCATCCAAAGCTCAGATGCCTGAGGAGATAGTATGATATCCTACAGAAAAAATCTGTCCTATGAATTAACAGTTATTTCCAAAGGATACAAAAGGGAGGTAGGGAAGAAACAAGAGAAAGCAATGTGTGAGTATTTAGAGGAGCAAGAAATGTCATGTAATATTGATGAAACAGTTGAAATGTCCCCAGTGCAATAGCTGAGCTAAGTTCTGGGGGTAGTGAGCCTCATCAGCTTTGATTCAATTCATTGTATGATGCACAAGGTTAGCACTTTTCAATGTTTTGATCTTTGACTGCAGGTGGGAAATAGTGCAGCCTAATAATTGGAACAAGGGGTTCAGTCAGGATTTCAGAGCTGGTTTTGAGTCCACATTGATTCATCAATCAATCTGGGAAAGAAAAAAAAAGAAGTCCATTGTGTCTTTCTATTTACTTGCATGCAATGAACTTAATAGGCCTTGCTACTGGATGTGTTGAATGACTAATGTTTCCAGAAGGAAAGATGCTATGAGAGAGAAATGCTAAAGTTGTTTTAGTTACGAGTTTAAGAACATCACTTTGCTTATTAGAGGCTAAGGTGCAATGCTAATAGTCATATAATGCTTTCTTCACCTCTCTTGTTTCTTATAAAACTCTATTTCCTATGGCTGAGAACTATTTCTCAAGATATTATTCTCTATATAATTCAAGAAGCCTAGGGGAAGAAAAAAAGAAAATGCATTTCTTCTGTCTTCCTCTTGCCTGAAAATAACATAGTAGTTAAATTAAAATGTATCTTGACAAGAATTGCAAATAATTATTATGATCAAGAAAAGAAACAGAAGAACACTCAGGAAATCATGCAGTATCTTTCACTGGTGATCATCAAAGATATAAAAGGTATTTACTTTGTAAAGTTTTTAAAGTACCAGACTAGGATTTGCACTTCTGGCTTGTTGAAGAGTTGGATCTGTTTCCCATTGTTCAGTGTAGCTTGGAGATGCAAATAGCACAATAAACACATCACTGAAGGGGGAAATGAAACATTAGACTTTCAGCTCTGTAACTGTTACCTTCAAATTTCCTCAGAGAACCAAATGCTTTTTTGTGGTTCTCAAGTCCAACTGTAGGGTTGGTATCTGAAGGAAAAAGTACTATGGAATTAGTCTCCCTCATCTTGAGTGAATTGCTAGATTTTTTAAAGATATATCCATCTGAAATTTTGTATTTGTCATCACATGATTTGAATACCGTGAGTATTTGGAAAACCAGCCACTGGTCTATCATACATGAAGATATACAAAGAATGAATTGACTCATACAAATAGAATAAAGAAGAAACTGAGTTAAATAAATCATTAGTTCTTTCAAATATAAAAAATCTAAATTATGTTAATGTAAGATACTACACTGACAGTCTAGGCACTGAATTACTACAGTGTTATTTTTACTACAGCCTTTTTTTTTACAGGCTATGTTTTATCCTTCCTGTGCAGTTTTACTCAATTTTCTTCAACATTGTTCCAAATCATTGCCTAAAAATGTGGTTTTGTAGTTGACAGTGGCTTTTTATCTCCATGATTTGTTATGCATTTGACCTTTGTAAAAGATGTATTGGGGCTTAATTCTGCTCCGGGTGTTTACTTTCCAGGAACTCAGACTGAGATGCATGCAACCAGGTTTACATAAGCTGAATGGTCATTAGGACATAATGACTTTGAGTCAGTACTGTCTGAGGCTGAATTTGAAGCAGCATCCTAAGGGTCAAAGGCTTTGACTCGTATTTCCTTTTCCCATCTCCTTAGCAACTTATCAGACTTTTATCTTGTTATCAGCAGCTGTTTAAACAAAGATATGAAGACACGTGTTTATTTCCTTTGAAAGAATCAAAAGGAAATATCCTGATATAGTATCTGATGCATTCCTGTGTGGCATATCCTAGGTGATCCTGCTTTGGCAGGGGGGTTGGACTCAATGATCTCTAGAGGTCCCTTCCAACTGTAACATTCTATGATTCTATGATTCTCAAAGCTTCTCTGTCACTAAGCCTCCGGGTATCTTAGTTACTTCAGCAGAATAAACACTCTTTTATATACCATGCTGGAGAATTTTTGGTGAAGGTCCAGTCCTGTTTTACAGAGAACAATTCATTTGTCCAGGTTTAAAAACTGTAAACATCCTCTTCAAATTAATATCCTGAAGGCAATAATTTTACTTAATAATCTATCAATTTTGGCTTAATTTTAGCAGAGACTCCATTAGCAAGTGTTATTTGCTGCACTTCTAGGTCCTAGAACACAGGAGTGGAGTCTTTTCAAGCTTGACATTTAAATTGCAGAGAAATAACTACCAAACTGCATTTATTACCCACGTTATTGGCCAATTTGTCAGTTGCTACTGAAATCGCTTGCTTTGCCAGACCAAAAAAGCATCCAACAACAGGAGTGAAAGGATGAGGTAAGCTATGGCAAATCAGTTTGTGATGTACCTCTACCTCATCAGATTATTAGATAAGGAAGGAACAGGAAGAAAAGAATATGAAATTGTTGATGCATTAACAAGTTAATTATCTTACATCCTAACAGTGTGTGTGCCCCTTTAGCAGTGGTGCCACAGGAGTCAAATCCATTTGGATGGTTAAGCATTCTTCCCTTAGTGTTTGAAAAAGTGAATTGTGATTATTAGTTGCAGAAAGGTAATTTACCACTCATTACTTTCCACCAAAATGGCTACTCTATGAGCTAAAATAAAAAGAGATCTCAGGTGTCAAGTCAACAGTTGATAAGACAATTTAAAAAAACCCTCCAAGCAGCCCAATAGCAGCAGTGCTAAACTTCAGCTATGTCTCTGGCATCTCATACTAACAGAGCTTGTTTCTATGAAGAAGGCTGTTCACTCGTTGTCTTATCTGGCACTGCTCCCTGCAAAAAATCAATCTCCAATTCCTTTTAAAGTTTAGCACTAAATCCAGAAAGCAAAACAAAGCATATGAGTCTTGCATTTATTATAGCAGCCTCTTGTGTTTGGCTTCAGGGCAGCCTTCTAATCAAGGGAATGAATAAACAGTCATTGACTCACTTTCAGGGAACATGGGAGACAGCTCAATCTTCCTGCAGGCCAGCACAGAGAAGGGGCCTCCAAATCATAAATCAAAACACTATCAGCCCAGTAATTCTGCCTGGCAATTATTAAGATGTTAAAGCATTTGTACTACTATGTTTATTGATGGAGGCTGAGAGACAAATACAAACTTCCTTACATCTCTACCTTCATGGAAAATGGCAGTATCTTTCAACAGTAAGTGTCTTATAACATTCTCAAGGACAGAATTATTTTTTTTTAATTATTTTTTTAGTTTTCTTATTGGCCTCTCTCCATCTAAAAGCTGCAGCAGTACGAACTTGTACATGAACCTATGCATATGCATATTTTTTGCACGTAAATAGCCATAAGTAGACATAAAAATCCTTAATAAGACAAAATGGCATTTCTTACCTACCATTTTCTGTGGAGCAGATTCATGGGATAGTTACAGAATTATGTTTTCTTTTATTCATACTTCATTGTATGAATCTTAACTACTATGATCCCTTCAAAAGGAGTGAGAAATTCCCCAAATCTTTTCCCTTAGGTGGCTCCAAGAAGGTGTGAGCATGAACACGGAAGTCTCAGAATCTGAGGGGGAAAGTGTAACAATTTAAAATCTATTTACTGTCATTTAATATCACAATTTTCATGGCCTGCTTATTTTGATTGGTTTTATTAGTGTTCGAATTTGAAAATTTCTAACATTTTCTAGAATTCTAATTAATTTTAGAAATTTCACCTGAAATTATAAGTTTTTAAAATAACTTGCGATATAATTTCCTCTTATTATGTGTCCTGCAATAACACAGATTCATTTATATGGATCTGCTCCCAACAAAACCACCATAGCTGCTCCACAATTGTGAGAATTTTTGTTAGGACATCAGTGTATCAGACAACCTACTACTATGAATTATTTCTTAAAAACTGTAGTTGATAAAGATATTCACATTACTATCTCTTTATTAGCTGAAAAATTAGGTTTAAATCCATGCAGAAAATAGAAAACTGAAAAGCTGAATGTCGCAGAGAATAATGGAATTTCAGTATTCCCAGGGAGCTCATTAGGCTAAACAGCTAATGAAGCATGCTGTTGCAGTCAACAGTAACTTGTGAGTTACTTGCCTGACGAAGGAATACAATGCTTTAAAATCTTTTCAATTTGGCGATTTCTATATAGTATTTTTAGTGTTTATCTGGTTGAAATTGATGATCTTGATAAATTAAAATACATTTCTTCTTTAAAAAAAATCCCAGAGACTATAAGCAAGGTTAGTTTTGCAAATTTATCAACATTTCCTGTATTTTAAATGATATAGAAAACTTGAATCAAAGCAAGATAATTAAAAAGGGAGAAAAAAAAAAAAAAGATGGAGCACACCTGCTTAGCAGAATTTATAGTTCAACTCTCTGAGCTGTACCAATCACTTAGAACATTAATTTGTCTTTTGAAGGATTAATGTATTTAATTAAGTTTATGAAGTAATTCCTTAAAGGCTAAGTCTGTATCTGACAGAATAATGAATTCTTTGGAGAGAAAACAAAAACATAGCCTCACCCTAAACCAGCTTTTGTGGCTTTTTCACACAATAAAATCTTCTGAGTTAGTTTTAATGTAACAGGTGGTTCCCTGCCTTATATTTATTCTTTGTTCTATATTCAGATTCAGTATATAAAGAAAATACTCAAGCTCCAATAATGTTTTCTGTAATTATCAGAGTCCTCTCTAACTCCCCAAATCAGAAAAAATACAGTAACTGCAAATGATAACTTTGTAACATCATATATTTTTGGCTCTCTCCCTGACTTACCTGACTGCCCTTTTCTTTGCACAAGTATTAATGACAATTCTTTCATGTATACTGGTAATAGAAATCCTGAAGGATTTTCAACCTCACTACTTGTAAGGGAAATGAGGTAGTACTGTCATTGGTGCTTCCAAATGTTGAAAACAGTTTGACTCTTTAACATTTTGACTGTGTCTATGCTTTCATTTACCTTAATATTTCAAAACTCTAATATGTAACAGTCTCCTAAGTAAAAGCCTCTTGAAAATTCAGGGCTAGAAGACCTTCTTTGACAGTCACATACCATTTCGGCAATGTTTTTTAAGATGAATTCAGATTCTGATTGTTTTGTTTATTTTTCAGGAAACATGAAATTTTCTTTCCAAATGTCATGAATGCCCTTTCAAAAGTGTGCCAGTCCCCAAGACAAAATGGTGGATGACCATGTACTTGCCTTGCTGCCTTGGTAAGAAAATTAGCTGATATAGTGGCAATTTACTTTAGCTTGAGATTATTCCTTTGATTCTGAACTTGAGCTCCTGGAGTCAGAGTTTGGTTTTGCTTGTTATCTTTACTAAGCTATATAAAGAAAAAATGGTAATGAATACAAATAGTTTGTTATATGAGATGTGCATAAAGACATATCTGTCAGAGTAAGTCCAGTAAAACCTTCTGCAGTGTTTACTAATATACTGGTATGATTTCACAGTAGCACATGGAAGCTGAAGACTTCATTTTCCTTAAGTTCTGCAAAAACTCCTAAGTAAGGAAAAAGACTAAAAAGAAAATGATAAATTCTAACACATTTACTCTTTTAAATAGTCTGTTTTTAGAAACTGTGCTGTTTTCCCTCCATTGAGTAATGTCGTTGGGAAGATAAGCAACTCATCTACATTTCCTTCAGTATGTGGATGTATCTGTGTCCCTATTCATTGATCCTCTCTTTTATCTTATCTCTTGATAATTTGATCTTCTTATCTTTCAGAGATATTCATTGTTACAGGAGCAGTATACAAAAAATAAAGACTCTCTTCTATGTAATTTTTTAACACAAGCTGTTATTTTGAAAGTAGATATATTGTTCTCTGCTTTGAATATTTGTTTTCTCAAGATTAGCAGGCATATAGTCCCCTATGCAAAGTTCTGTTTTGAACCCAGAAAGTTTCTATTCAAAAAGCTGTAATGAAGAAGCTGTGTTGAAGATGAAATAACACATTCAACTTTTAGTTAAAACACTTTCTAGGCTGGTAACAGTATCTTGAGCAGGTGCATACATATATAGCAGTTTATATCTTTCCTTCTGATACTTAAGAGTTGCAACACAATGGCAAATATCTTTCCAAGGCCTTTATGGTCAAGGAATGAAAAGGTTTTTTTATATTGTAGCAGTAGCACATACTAATCACCATCATCATCACTAGATATTTTCCGTGCACCAAAAGGTTATTTAGATGTCTCCAAATGTAGCTAAGCATACAGACAACAAAACCTCTCATTCTGTATTTATTATTGTAATAAATCTAATCCCCAAATCCCCATGCAAATATGATGCAAAAGTTAGCCTTTTGGACAATCCTAAACTACCTTTAAAATCAAAGACTTCTGCATGTCAGATTGTTGCTATGAGACTCATATGAAAGAGCAATTTGTTCTCACAAATTCTTTTGTATGCATAACTTGATTATGAAGAATGGTATCTACAGTTTGAAAAGGTAAACTCAAGATAAGAATTATATTTATCATCATACCAATGTCTGTTGTTTTGTTGTTTTTTTTCTCTATCATAATCTGAAAGTGAAATGTCACATTGAAAAATGTGTTTCTATAGCCATACTTAGTCTAGTCATGTGAGCCAGTAATATGTACGTAGAACAGAAGATACAGGTGTCAAGAATGTGTTTTAACTACAGTGACTCAGAAAATCATACACTGCAGAGGCTACAATGATGGTAGTGAGTATCTCTATATGTTTTACAAAACTTAAATTAACATAGATTCCAGGTGAGTGCCAGTAAAATGCTGTTATGTTGAGAAGTGATTCTGTTGCTTGAACATTTGCATGTATGTCTGTTTTGTTTAGCATGGTGTGTCCCAGATATAGTTTTGGAGGTGTCAGATATATCATTGGAATCATTCACATTCTGAAATGGCAGCCGGAGGCCGTCATACCTACAGGCATCTGAAACGGCAGTAGATACAGGAGTTCAGGGCCCTGACTGTTCTGTGTGGTTTTTGTAGTCACAAACAGGCAAAATGCTGAATTTACTGAAAGTATGTGATAAAGCTGCACTTATACTAACCTTCCATATTATACTTCTCATAATCAAAATATTTAAGCTACAAAATTTAAACTCAAAAACAGGCCATGAAGTTTCTTGATTTCTGAAATAAAATTTACAAGCCCTGGATGTTAAAAGTTAAACCCTTTAACAAATCAAGCAAAAACTTTTTTGATCTTCTATCCTCCTTAATGACGTCAATAATAATGTTGTTTTATTCAGAAGCATATGTAAATAGTAGATCAATTAATTATATATTGTTAGCTAGCATAGTACATTTATTCTTGCTACCACAAGTGTACATCATAATTTTTGTTTTATAGAAAGTCATATGTAAAATAAGAATATAATATATTAATGGTGTCCAAAGCAATTTACATTTTCAGAAGCCTGTTTGGAAGTGAGCAACTATTTGGAGACCTCAGAAGCTTAAAACACAGGATTCTTTTACTATGTTTTGTAGAATATGGTCCTGTATTCATTCTTTTGCATAAGAAAATCTCTTATTACATGAAATTTAGTATAACAAATCACATGATGGTAGGGATTGGAAGGGACCTTTAGAGATCATCTAGTCCGACCGCTCCTTCTAAAGCAGGTTAACCTAAAGCAGGTTACACAGGAACACAACACTGCTGGATTTGAATATCTTCAGAGAAGAGGCTCCACAACCTCTCTGGGAAGCCAGTTCCAGTGCTCTGTCACCCTCACAGGAATAAAGCTTTTCCTTATCATTGAACCATAGAAACATAGAATGGTAGAGGTCAGAAGAGACCTCCTTAGATCATCGAGTCCAACACCCCTGCCAGAGCAGGATCACCTAGGAACAGATCGATGTGGGTTTTGAAAGTCTCTAGAAAAGGAGACTCCACAACCTTTCTGGGCAGCTTGTTTCAGTGCTCTGTCACCCTCACAGTAAGGAAGTTTTTCCTCCTGTTAAGGTGGAATTTCCTGTGTGCCAGCTTGTGACCATTACCTATTGTCCTGTTGCTGGGCACCACTGAATATCAGAGTGGTCCTGAGTATTTATAAACCCCGGATTTTAGGTGAAGTCTTTCACCTATTCTTGTCTATCTGAAGTATTCCACAATGATAAGGCATGTATTTCATCCAGCACATGACATTAACCAGAGTTATATTATTGCTGCTGAGTTATTTCATATCCTCAGTATTTGAGAAGAATAAATGTGTCAGAAAGTTGAAAACTAAATCTACCTTAGCTACATATATATCCAATAGAAAGAAAGCTATTACATTTTAGAGAATGATTAAGAGTATTTATGATAGTGCTTTCTCTGAGTTCTGCTCTGCAAAAGACTTCTACAGGCTTCTCCATACCTACAATTATTTGGTGTAATTAACTATTTCTCATACCTAACTGAGTGATTCCAGTTATGAGGTGTGATTAGTGACTGTCATTTCTTTGGTAATATTTTATTAATGTGGACCTCAGCTGGCTGACAGCAGATGATTTATAAGAACATACTGGAAAAAAATTTGCATGTGAACCTTTTCCTTGGAGTTTTTTGGGAATCTTTGAAAGATTAGATTCACATTAGAATATCAAATACTACCTTTACTTGCAAGATTAACTCTGAAATTCACAGCTCCAATTGAGTGAGATAGCATCACTCATTCTAAGCATATTTCCTTTTGTTCCTGTCCTGGTTTGAGTTAGAACAGAACTAATGCTGTTCAGTGATTTTACTTTTTATCTAAGTCTCTTCTAACTAAGTGCACTTCCTGAAGCTAATGGCATATTTTTGCAGAGAGTGTCTGTTTTTACAAGTGAAAATGAAAACACTTGATATTTAGAGCTACTACCAAGGATTGATCTGCAGACCAAGGTCACTGATAAATTTTGTACTATGTTGAGGGGTGCAGAAAGTAAAGGGCTGCACCTGAGGGGAGGAGTGCACAGGACAGGTGACCCTAAACTGACCCAGTGAGGTATCCATCCCATATACCTCATATTCAGTATAAAGATGATGGATCATGAGGGCCAACCTCTCTTCTTCAATGGTTGGCATCTGAGGAGGACTCTGTCCACTTTGCCTTTGATCCTGATCCATGTGTTCCTGAATCTGGTTCCAGAATCCAGCTCCTAAATCTGGTTTCCATCTGCTTCTGAGTCCAGTCTGCAACTTCCCTAGTGGTTGCTCCACAGTATTGGTGGTGACAGTGATGTAATTGCCATCAGGGGGGTCGGGTTCAATACTGGGTTTGTATATATTTGTATATATTTCATTTTGTTATTGTTATTAGTTTCATTAAAGCTGTTTTAGTTTTCTAATATGTAAGTCTCTCTCCCTTATTCCCATTCTTTTCCCCTTTGGAGAGAGGGATTAAAAGAGAGCATCTGTTATAGGTCTATCAGATGACCCTGACCCTAAACCTTGACAATCCCTTTTGTTTGATGTGTCAGTGTTACACTAGTGAAGACTGAGACAAACGCATCTTGTTGCAAAAGCTGGGAGAGACATAGTTGGGATACTAAAACTCCCATTTATTCTTATTATAGTTGAAGTATACGGACAGAAAGAAGGGAACCTGAACTTCTAATTGTAAAATGAAATCACCTGAATATACATCTTGTAGCCTGAACTCTAGCAGCTCTGTATCACTGTCTGTTTTGTTACGTTGATTTGACTGGTCTTTTTTGTAATGAGACTCTCCAATGTTTCTTCTTTTGAAAGTTTGCATTTAGTTGGCCTCTCTCTCTTAGCTGACCTCTCCATGTCATTAACTTCATGAGTTCCTAACAAGTTGCAAAAGATTTCTGAAGTTGTTTCCAGTCTTTTTTTGAAGACTATATCTAATTCAAGACAATCCACTATATTTATTTCATTGTGCTAATCATAAATGACAAATTTTGTGAGAAAAAGTACCACAGTCACAGGGATCTGGTTAAAATTCCAGCTTTATTAATTATGCTATAACATCAGTAATGTAATTCCCTTATGAGCAACAGAATGTTATGTTCTCTGTTTATCATTTGAAGCATGAGTTATAACTCATCCCAGAAGTTGTAGCCATTTCAAGGCTAGTTCTTTTTCAATAGAAAGATAACCTTTCTGTTCATTAATCTGTGACAGTGAGATTGTTAATCCCGGTTGAAAAAGGTACTATTTATACTAATTTGCTACTATCCTTTTTTTTTTTTTTTAATATTTCTTCGGGGTTTATTCAAAAGTGTGAAAAAAATCCTGTAGTTGATGGTTGGATTAAAAGGAGCTTCAGCTTGACATGCTGGATGAGCTCAAACCCTGTAGTAGAACTAAGAGAATTGAGCAAACGTACAAACATGATACACAAATCAATTACACCTTTAATACATGGTGGTGGGATGTGTTTTATTTATCCTATCCTTCATACTGTTAATATTTAAGAAATAGGAATAACAGTCTTTGAAACTTCTAGGGCTGCAGGCAAATGACCAGGCTGCTGGCTAGATCCTGGCTTGTGAATCCAGAATCAAGGCAATAAACCAAACCTGCTGTTCTGATCATACAACACAAATTAAGCCTGCTTCCGTGCTCAGGACAAGCAGGAATGTGGATGGGGAACTTTCCTTTCCACCAGAGGGACAGATAGAGCATCCTGGCTTCACCACATCAGTGCCTGTTGCAGATTTGGTGGCATCAGTAACTATCCTCTACATACTAGTGATGAGCCAATGTTGTATTTGCAACTCCAGATAACTACTGTTCACAACTAGCACATGGGTAAAGTGAATGAACAGTTCTTTTGTATATTCTTTTGTCTGAGAAATGAGTTTTACACTACTACCTTGATTTTCACTCAGCTGTTGAAGAATGGTGATGTGCTTTCCCATTCATCAGCATCCCAAAACAGCACTCAGCACTGACTTCTCACAATTGAAAAATCTGCCCTAAACTTTAAATCCATCCCTGGAAATGATGAGAGATATTTCAGGGGCTACCATTATTCCTTTGTTATGTTACCTACATTCCCTTATTTGAAGAAAATTTCTAAAGGGAGTTAGAAATAAGTGTAGAATAAAAGTTTAGATAACATTGTAGAGTTCCAGAGATAAAGATTGCAGGGATCCAAAAGCAGAATGTATCCCTTAATGTTAACCCTCCATTTTTTAATACATCAGATAATAATCTGAACAGGTGCTATCTTAGCTTTTGTCTTTGCATTACAGTCTAGTAAAACACACATTGTAGCATTTTACTGAGATATTAGGAGGGCCTCCTGAATTTCCAACCTCATTCTGTTAGTCTTCTTTGATGTGGGACAGAGTATCTGGTTGTGACTTTGTCAGCTAGGGCCATGTGACAAGGTCCATACCTGTATGTAGCCATGCTGGAAGATTCCCTAGGAACAGCAAACCAACATTCAGAAGAGACTACCCTGGAAATCTCCAACATATTCTGACCTCATAATGTGATTTAACCAAAAGAAGGGGGGGGGGGGGGGGGGGGGGGGGGGGGGGGAGGAAAAAAAAAAAGCAGGTGGGAAAACCAACCAGGATTTACTTATAAAGACAGGAAACAACA
>WTSP01020462.1:0-31138 GCA_025331215.1 Actenoides lindsayi
TGTTTCCCCGCCCGGACGCCGTTATTCCCCCACAACCCACCCAACCCTCCGAGCTGTTCTGGTACCGCAAGCACGCACCGCCCCGGGGGGGCCAAGGCCGGCAGGGGCCCGGGGCAGCCCCGGCCCCGAGCCGCGCAGGCCGCTCACCTCAGCCACACAAAACCTCCCATCCCCGCCGGCGGGGAAGCCCCAGCGGGAGCCCCGCGGCGCTGCAGCCTGAGCTCACGGCCCAGCTCCGCCCGGCTCACCTCTCCCGTGTGCCGGCAGAGGTGCGCGTCCAACTTCCAGGCCTTGTTGAAGGTGGCGTCGCAGTCGGGGAAGGAGCAGATGAAAGGGCGGGCGGGAAGCGCCTTCCCGGACGAGGACGCGCGCGCGGCCCCGCCGCCCTCCTGCGCGCTCCCGCCGCTCCCGGACGAGGACGCGCGCGCGGCTCCGCCGCCCTCCTGCGCGCTCCCCTCCTCCCGCTGCCCGGCCATGCGTGGAGGGCGCGGTGCGGAAGGAGCCCGGTGCTTCCCGCCTCCCGTCGCGGCGCCAGGGTCAGGGGCGGGTCGCCGAGCGGGCGCATGCGCAGTGAGGATGCGGAGCCCACCCTTTCCCTGTCCCGCGCCCCGGCGCCGACCGGGGTGCCGCGTCCTCTTTACCCCGGATCTTGATCCCGTAAGCAGCCTTGGTCCGCTGTCCCTTCTGCATTGCCCCGTGGGCCAGACACTGCCCCCCGTGTGCGGCTGCCTGGTGCGGAGCCGTCTCGGACACCAGGGGAGAGCCGGTTATGGAGAGATCAAGAAGGCTTCCTTTTGAGTCCGTCCACGGAGCAGCCCTTCCGTGGTTTTAGGGACCTGCAAGCTTTGATGCCTCCCCAGGAAGCACTGCGCGGCTTCTGCAGGCGCCAGGGTCGCGTCCTGGGACAAGGTCTTTCCAAGCAGTTTTGGTTTGAGTCTCTTGCCTTCCCAGAGAAGGTTGTAGAGCTGCGTGATGCTGGTTCGACCCAGACATCAGCTCCTGCTGCACAATCCCTACCACCTGCCTCAAGATTCAGGCATTTGCAACCCCAATGGAGGAGTCTCAGCTGTGTGGGATCCCGTGGCTGAGGGGGTCTGTCACCCTGGTCTGTGGTCATGCAGCGTCCCCAACCTGCCCAAGGTCTCAGCTACAGAAAGAGGACATGGGGCTGCGCTTTGCTGAGGGGCTCTAGTACCTTGACTAATGCCTTCCTAGTTACCTGACCTGCTTGCTGAGATATCAAAGAATCGTAGAATCATTTAGATTGGAAAAGACCTTTGAGATAATTAAGACCAACCATTAACCTAACGCTGCCAAGTCCACCACTAAGCACCACATCTACACATCTTTTAAATGCCTCCAGGGATGGTGGATCCACGAAGTCCCTGGGCAGCCTGTTCCAGTGCTTTACAATCCTTTCTGTGAAGAAATCTTTCCTAATAGCCAACCTAAACCTCCCCTGGTGCAACTTGAGGCCATTTCCTCTTGTTCTATTGCTTGTTATTTGGAGAAGAGACCAGCACTCACCTCACCACAACCTCCTTTCAGGTAGTTGTAGAGAGTGATAAGGTCTCCCCTGAGCCTCCTTTTCTCCAGGCTAAACAACTTCCATTCCTTCAGCACCTCCTCATAAGATGTGTTCTCTAGACTTATGCTCACCAGCTTTGTTGCCCTTCTTTGGACACATTCCAGCATCTCACTGTTTTGCAGTGAGGGCCCCAAAACTGAACACAGTATCTGAGGTGCAGCCTCACCAATGCTGAGTACAGGTGAACAATAACTTCCCTTGTCCTGCCGGCCACACTATTTCTAATACAAGTCAGGATGCTGTTGGCCTTCTTGGCCGTCTGGGCACACTGATGGCTTGTATTTAGCCAGTTGTCAATACCACAGGTCCTTTTCTGCCAGGCATCTTTCCAGCCACTCTTCCCCAAGCCTGTAGCATTGCTTGGGGTTGTTGTGATCCAAGCACAGGACCCGGAACTTGGCCTTGTTGAATTTCATACAATTGGCCTCAGTCCATTGACCCAACCTGTCCAGATCCCTCTACAAGGCCTTCCTACCCAGAAGCAGGTTAACAATCCTGCCCAGCTTGGTGTTATGTGATGCAATCGATTCCCTCATCCAGATCATTGATCATCACGTGATCACATCATCTGTTCTGCTTTGCACTATTTGAGTTGTCACCTGATCTTTATTTTAGGAGATGTTCCCCATTTGCTGCAATTCTCCCCACAGAGTGAATGTGAGGGACAGAGGGAGAAAGCTGGAATAGGACAGTGACAAGGGCAACATCCCAGTGAGAAAAACTCCCATTCCTCCTTCTCTGTATGTGTCCTGAGAGCTGGGAAAGCCTGTGCAGATGGTGGTGCTTGGAGCAGGCTAAGGAAATGGGGGAGAAAAAAATGGGGGGATAAGGAGAAGGCACCAAGTGAGTGGGAACTGGATAGAAGAAGGGACACGTGAAGAGAGATGGCAGGAGCACTGAAGGATGGAGTCACTGACAGCTGTGCACAGCACACTGTGGGGAGGGAAGCTGCTGGGCAGAGGAGGAGTTCATGTCAGGCCAGAAGCAGATCCCCGTGACCCTGGGGCACGTCTCTTATCTCCTCATCTGCAGCAGGATTAAGGGAAGGGCTGAATCCATCAGTCAGACCCTCACAAAGCAAAAGGCAAGGAATCACCCTGTTTTCAGAAGGGAAGTCAGTCTGAAAAAAACCCTCAGCTTTTAACAAATACTAAGCTAAACACTTAGAAGAAAAAGTTACGATATATTATTTTTTTTTTGTCTCAGACCTGTAATAAAAACAAACAACCAAACAAAAAACCAACAAACCTGAAATTTAAAAAATTTTTAAAAAGAAGGTAAAAATCTTCCTTTTTGAGACTTTTTTGAGACTTTGAGCCTGTGAAAACATGATATTGCCTCAGGCCTCTCTAACAAAGGTGAGGAAATAGCATGCAAGGAAGAAAACTTGTCACTACTGGCCACGCAGAAAACTGATATTCATCACATAGGGTTTTGCTCTATGCAGTGCCAGTTAGAGATTTCAGCAGAGTCCTCTGGGAATTCTAGTCCAATTTTGGAAATGTATAAATAGAGGATGACTCCAGGCCTGGAACATTCTCATTGTATTGTGCTGTTGATGTCTTCTGAGGTGACTACAGAGGGAGGATTTCAAAGAGTCCTCTAGTAGATCTGGAAAGAGCAGTGGGTTCCCCTTTCAGATTTGATCTTCTTATTTTCTGCTGTGGGAGGTGGCAGCTTAACCTTCTAAGAGTTAAACATATGCAAAGGAGAAAAAATAATTCTGAAGATGTAGTACTTATCCAACACAAGGTCCACACTTCCACTGATAAATTTCATTAATCTCTAAGATGAGAGCAAAAGCACCCAGAAAACTGAGATAGTTCATTCCCTCAAAAAAACAACAACACACAACTCCCTCACAGAGACAGAAAAAACCCACAGGGTAGCAAATCCCTCAGACTCTGACTGAAAAGTGTTTCTTTAAGATGGCAGGATCTACCCAGAATTAAGTACCAATACAGGAAAGACTGCAAATTGTCTGATGAATACTCACCCTCTGAAGAACTGCTGGGTGAATGGACCATGTAACTTTGTCTATCAAAGGCTGTTTCATTTTCCCATCCCATTGTTTTGCTGTAGGCAAAGTTGTATTTACTTTGTCTCCAAGAAAAGTAGTTTCTCTTTATGCAGCACAATTGAAGTTCAAAGATCTTGTGTTTATGAACATCACACAGAAATTATTTCAGTGTGTACTAAAATGCAGATAAATAAGTATAAATGTACTTACAGAGTAGCTGTGGAATTGCAGAAAATATTCCCCTGGATGAGAAAGTTTGCAAAATGAAAGGTTACTTTTTCCTATAGACTTGTTTCAAGCTAAATATTGGCTGTTTGAGGCACCATATCTCAGGTGCCTTGGCCTGGTCCAGTGGAGATGGGATGCAAAGTGACTGTGAATTAAGAATTATGCTAACTACTATTTGTACTTTTTTAACTGGCCCCTACAAGTTTTGTGACCATGACTGCAATTGCAGTGTCAACAATGCTGCAAGAAGTCCAGACACGTGTTTAAAAAAAAAGGGCTTTCTGCTTTCCAGAGTAAGTGAAGAAATGGTGTTGAATAGCTCAATAGAGCTGGCAATAGTTGTCAGGAACCTTCCTGCAGTTTGTGGAGAAGTTCCTCGGTTGTGCATGGTGAACTGTTACATCAGGTAGGATGGAAGTGGAATAAAGCAAAGAAGTAATTCTAGCATTACTTATTAAGGTGAAACTTTGAGCTTTTTGTTAGTAGAAATGCGAAAATACACTGTGGCAGATGTGCTGGAAACCTATGGTAGTATGATCCATAATCACTCCTCCGGATCACTTGATTGTGAAAGTAGTAGTGTAGTTTTCCAGCTACAGGTAAGACAATTCATCTTTCTAGGAAGAGAGCTTTGTGTGTGTCAGCAATACATTAGATCCTTTATCACAGAGAAAGCAAACACTTTGCTGAAAAGAGCTTTTTTTTTTTTTTTTTTCGTTTACCCCTCCGGGTAAGAGATACCTCAAAGATTGAAAACAACAAAGGTTTTTTCGGTAGTTGTTCATTTTTCCACTGTTGAAAACGGAATAGACCAGTGTATATTTGATTATTTCTAAGACTGTAAGGAGGCAAATAATGTACCACAATTAAAAGGTCTGACTTTGACAGTGTACCAATATTTGCAGTGGGTGATGCCTAACATTAAATTGAGACATCAGTCTGTCTAGAAGTTCATGGGGAATTCAGAGCAAGTGTTCCTCCTACGTGTTTGCTCAGCCCACGTACAGCGTGCTTCAGAAAAAGGAGTTGCAAATAATGCATTATTTGGCTGTAAAAGCTGCAAAAAGAAGTCCTCGATCATATTTTGTCATCAGCAACAAGGTTTCAGGATTGCATGATGATGATACTGCCATTTTGGCAATACTGAATATGTAGGAATGTTGAGGCATTCCCAATGGGATAATTATTTCCATAGTTTTCAGTTGAAAGGATGTCAAAATATTGTCCAGGTGTTGGAACCCCTGGAAGACATTTAGTGCAAATGCCTTCTTGGCACTGCTGTGTCCTTCAAGGCTGACAAAGGGGAGATAACAAAGAGACACTTCCAAGGAAGGAAATCTTATTTCTTTCTGCCTGCTGACAACATCTGAACAGGAGAGCAGTCTGATTTTGCATCTCCTCAATTGGCTGACAATGCCTTAGTTGAAAGGCAGCTTACAGTAAATGTACTAGTTCTTGAAGTTTTCAGACTTGACGAAAGGCAGCATATGGATAATTAGAAGGAGGAATACTGTTATGGTAAGTGGTCAGTAAAGCTAATGCTTCAGGAGCCTGGCATTAGGAAATTATCTACATCACAACTTAGATTCTAGTTCTTGAATTGTCTTAAAAATTGTGGAATTAACTACTGATATCAGTCCAAAATGCATCAGTGAAATACATTTTATTAAAATGCATTGAAAGGCATCCAGGTTGCTTAGTATCTTTTAAAATAGTAAATTAGTTAAATTTTAAATTATTCTCAGTTAAATTTTTGTGTACTGCAGAAATGTATCAGTGAGGCGGGAAAAAAAAAGCATGCTGCATGATGGGAAATGGATATTTCCCTCATGCAATTCTTAAAATGACATGTTGCGTTTGTTTGCCAAGTAGTCATCCCTTATTCTCACCAAGAAGGCAGTCTCCCTCATGCCATCCATCATGTCAGAGACAAAGTTGTCACTTGATACTAGACTTGAAGTCCTAGAATATAGAACAACTCAGGTTGGAAGTGACCTCAGAAGATCATCTAGTCCAGCCTTTTGTGGAAAAGGAAGCCTAGATGAGACTATCTACCACTGTCCAGTTGTGTCTTGAAAAATGTTGATGCAAAGAAGGGGATAGAAAAGAACCTGTTCATCTTAAGCATTTTCATCCCACGGGATTACTATAAACAGAAATCCAAGAAGACCAAAATGTGAAAAGCAATCAAGAGGAAGCCCCAGAAAGCTGGCTGCTTTTCTTGTTAGAACAAATGTGGACAAGAAGAGCCAGGGGTGGGAGAAGGGCCCTGGTGGTTGTTGACTTCAAGGAGGATCAGCCCAGCCACACTGGAAGTATTTCCTGCATCTACTGTATTACTGCTCTAATCTTCTCTGCCATTTTCCCCAGTGCCAGCCTACTTGCAAGGTTACATGGATCCCAACCTCCTCAGTCTTTTTTTCCTCTACCAACAGCAGCTTTATTCTCCTCTTTATCAGAGCTTGAGCTTTTCCTCTTCCTAAATCACAAGCTCGTCCCATGGCTAAGGGAGAGCAGATGAAGCACGTGTGACTTATGCAAGCTGGATGCCGGAGGTGAACTGCAGTTAGGATAATGATTCCTTGATCTCTCTGTTTACAGAATTATATCTATCTTGTAATGGTGCCAATGTCCTCAGGAGCCCTTTCTAGGGATTTCTGGGACTCACAAAAACATATTAGGAAGAGGATGGAGTTAATCAGTTGGGCTTTCCTGCTGCTATATTCAGCCTAGCAAGCTGCCTCCGACAGATGTTTCTGCTTTTAGGCCACGAGGAACTTTACTGACTGGCTTCTCTGTGTTCAAGAAGCATGTAAAGCTATCAAAGACTTGTTTTCCATAAGATCATTTTCTTGTCAGGTGATGTTTTTCTGTCTCAGGCATGGTGGATTTTAATTAATCTCTCAATAGTCTGGTCCCCAGGAAAACAAGTAGAGAAAATTTACATTACCTGATTTTCTTTCCTGCCTGCAGGAAGCATAGGCTGTAAGCGATGATGAAGCTGCACAGCAAAGCTGTGTGGAGCAGTGCCCAGAGCCCTCTGCTTCCCATCAACCCTCTCATCAGCTATCCTGACCTGCCTATTTTATGGTGAGGAGTCAGGCCTTGAATAAAATCTCCTGCATATCATACAAACCAAATTAGACCCAGGCCTCAGGTGCTCCTTACACAGTTTGAGGCCAGTTAGTTTATATCGCTGCCTGAGTCTACTATCATTACCTGTCTCCCATGGCTTGCATGACAAGAAGGGAAACCTGACTGTATGAGTGCCCATGTGAGCTGTCTCCCTGTGAGCCTTGTCTAGATGGGATAGGGGAAAGGAGGCCTTGAATGCACCTCCTCCATGGGCTGTGGGGTAATGGAGGGATTCCTGCCCCTGCCTTGCTGTGTTTGCCCTGAGGGACTTAGGCATTTAGCTCACCCAGCTGTGACAGGATCAGACAAGACCAGGTTAAAACAAAACGTCCCCAGTTCTCCATTTCACCATTGTAGTCCCCTGAAGTGAGCAAAGTTGCTCCTTGGTCCCCCAGCATAACTCCAGGAAGGAGCTGCCTGTCCGAAGGACATTGATTTGGTTGTCAGTCCTCCCTGGCTCATGGCACAGCCAGTTTTCAAAAAAGACATAACACCCAGCACTGCCTGTCCTGCAAATGGTGCCTTTCCTAATCAGCCACAACTATTTGTGCTCACAGGCATCACGTTACAGGGGTCAATAAGGACGACAGTTATCTATCTGACCAAAACTGCAGGTGCAGAATTATGCCTGCAGCTCTCTGGGGCCATAAAGACAAGCCATCCTCTGAAGGTGGGTTGCAACAGAAGCTGCCACACAGTAGCTGTACAAGTCCTTCATCTCCTGGCCGAGCCCCGCAGGGTGCTTCTTCTGGCACGTAGTCTATTCATTTGGAAGAAGGAGAAACAATTTCAACCATCCTCTCCTGGCAGCAGTGGCTAGGAGGGATGGTTATTTTAGTAGGACCATAACGTTATTGTAATAATTGCTGCTTCATCAGACGGAATTACTAGTCTGTCAGTAATGCATTAGACAGAAACACTTGTCTCAAATGCCTCTTAATTACCTAAATAAGCAAATTTGCTTCCTTTCCCACTGTGCTCACTAGTGTCTTTTATCATTTGGGCGGCCAAAAGCTGTAATCTTGCAAATACCCCTGCAAGTCCTTGTCATTACAAGGGTTGTCTCCTCGAAATGCAGAGGCTGTCAATGTGAGGAAGAGATGACAGACTAGTTTCCCAGGGCTTGATTCAGATCCTTTTGAAATCAGTAGAGAAATGCTCCCAGTCTTTCACGGCTTTGGATTATATCCTCAGATAACTTTTTCCAGGCAGGAATTTCTCTTCAAATGTCTCTTGAATACACATGTGAGATCTGGCAGCTGATAAAATACTCACCCTTAAGGAAATACAGACAGCACAGCCCCTGAACAGACTGTATTTTTTTTCAACATACAGTTTTTCTCCTGGGGAAAGCAACAATCCAATACACTTTCTTGTCCAGAGTCAGAACTGTAGTATCTTTTTAGTTACTCAGAGAGATCCTGAGCCTGAAAATCTGGCTTTCAGTTTAAGGCCTTGAGTCTGCAGACATCCAAAGGGTTTCAGTGCATGACCTCTGCCCACTGCACAGCCAGGGTTTGCTCTCCTGCCCACCTTTCCTGCACTTGCCTGTGTACCTGCATCCTCTCCTTTAAACACCAGCTCTCGCAGAGCCCCAGACTCTGCTCCAGCCGGAGCCTGCTTGCTCCACCTCACACAAGCCAAAATCCCAGGAGACTGTCCCCCCTGCCATCATGGGCAAGACAATAGGACGGCCCTGCAAACCCCTGTCCTCTGCTGCGCCCATCATTCTAAACCTTCCAGTGGGCTGCTTTGCGTGAGCTGTGGCAGTGAGCTCCCCACCCCTAAAGAAGAGCATCTTCAGAAGGTAAAATTGTACCTTGAAGCTGCAGCCCCCAGAAAGATGTAGCACAAAAGCATGTCCCATGGGATGAGCGTGGGACAGGATGGCAGCTGCTGGCTTGAGTGCAGTGTCCCTTGGGCAGGAGCCGGGTGGTCCTAAGGGTGGCTGGTAGTGCACAAGGAGCCTGGAAAGCATCATCCCACCAATCTGAGTTGTCTCAGGGCTGTCCTGGATGCCAGCCCCTCTTTGCCTCCCAACTAATAAAGAACAAAATAAAGGAAGATCCTGGCTCACCACTAGCCTGCACATGAGTGAAATGCCCAGCAGCCACCAAAATTCCTGCCTTTCTCTTTCAAATCTGCACAGAAGCTGGAGTGCAATGGCTACTGGAGGAGTCTGAGATGAGAAAAAACCAGAACTTCTCCCCTAGGGGACTGTTTCGTACATATCTCAAACACTGAGGTTTCTCACTATAGTGTTCATTTTACTCAGGGAAGTTAGCAAGAACATACTGAAAACCATCATCCAAATACAGGCAAATTTTTCCACCTTTTGGAGAATTACCTTCCTGGCTGTGGCTGGTGACCCTACAAGCACAAAACTGTAGGGCTGCCGCTCATTTGGGGCTGTAAAAAGAAAACAGTGTGTGTTTAATGAAAGGAGATAGAGCCATCTAGTGACAAGAGAAACTCATTCTTCATTTCATGATGTGAAAGACCTTCACAAGCCCCCAAAATTCTGTCTTGGCCACCAGGACAGCTGGGCCCGCAAGGCATGAGCAGTCCCTCTCCCAGGGGTGTGCATGGCTGAACCTTATGAGATTCACACCTCCAGAGCTTCACATGGCCCTCAGCAAAAGTTTTGGGATCAGGGATGGCAACACTAAGCAAAAAGGCTGCTTGAGTCATCAGCAAGTTTTGGGAAGAACCCATGGTGCCTCACAGGCAACATAGGGTAGTGAGGCGCAGGCAGAGCTTGGTCCCAGCTGCACAGTGGACAGATGATGCTCAGGTTTGTTGGGAGAAGGTGTTTACCCAAGATGGTTTTGAGCTGCTTTAGCCAGATGAGGAAAAATTCAGGACAGGAGAGATGCTTCTTAGAAGAGGAAAAAAAAAATTAATTAAAAAGACTTTGTTTCAAAATTTGCATTAATGTTATTAAATAAGTAAATAAATAAATTATTCTAGAAATTGTGTCCTTTTTAAGTAACATATTGAAAAAACATTGTTTTTAATTCTTCCTTTTCCTTCTCTTTGACTAGCACATTCCTCCTCTTTTCTGAAGAATTCACACAAATCAGCTTGTTATCAGTCTGGCTAATTATGTTACCTGCCTTCCCAGCAAATTAGGATCCAAAGCTTGCCATTTTACAGTAAACTCGCCAAAGAAAGGGATAATGAGGTTACTTAGCAGGTTTTGTTCCTCGGGTAATTTCCATACAGTTCTTAGTTTACAAAGTGGGAGATAAGGTAGCCACCATAGTTTTTGTGTTAGCCTTCCCAAGCATCATCCAAGTCTCCTAGCACTTCTGGGAAGAAGAAGATTCTTCTGCTGGAGGCCCACAGGTGAGACCATTTGCCTCAAGTTTAGGAAGAGACCAATGCCACCTCTGGCCCTATCTGTGCTGCAGGCAAAGCCAAGACATAGACTATTTGGGTGCCTTAGGCAGTATCCACACAGCTCAGTGATGGACCCCCAGGGCAAGTTGGATGTGTCCCAACCACAGAGCCCTCAAGTCTAGATCTTCTCCTTATCCTGAGGTTTCCCCATGGCCAAGAGATAGGATTGTCACCTTGTGCCCAGAGCAGAAACCACTTCAAAGCACTTGAAATGGGTTCAGGCTGCATGGTAGCCCATCAGAGTGGTGCTTTCATAGCCTAGATACCTGCAGGACTGTGGCATGAGGCTGTCTGAAGATGCTGGGCTGTGAGCACCAGCTCAGGTCTGCAGTGAGCAAGCTGATTAGTGCCAGCATCACCCTAGCTCAGGGCAAGCAGAAACAAAGTAAACCATAGCAAGCCATCCTGGGAGGCAGAAGGACTTGAACTCCAGTTTTGTGGAGAAGTTCCAGCTTCAAAGTTTGGGTTCAATCACAATCGAAACAAACCAAACACTCTCTGCGCCACAAAATACCCCAAAGCTAAACACCCTTTTTGGGGTCAACCTACATGTTTGGATTAGCCTCTGACTTCTGCTTTTCTTTGGAAAATAAAGGCCAAATTTTTCCCTTCATTGTCCTCACAGACTGGCTTTCTTTCTGTCAGATGACATAGTTCTTTGAACATTTTCTACTCAATGATTTGTTCATACCTGCAGTCCCAGCCAGGAAGTCATCCTGGTTGTTTCACACATCCCTAATTAAGCCAAGGTGAAATGGGTGGATATAATGAACTACCAGAATGAAGGACATGGAAGGAGAACAAGAACACTGTAGTCATCAAAGGAACATAAATGCTTTTGTGGAGGCTTATAATTTAAACCAAGATTTCCCTGCAACTATTAGCTGATTATGGTCAATCTCTACCACACTTAGCTGTGTTTATTTTGTTATGCATTCCTCTCCCCAGATCCTCTCAGCTCCCTTTGGCCATTGTGGGTGAAAAATTCACCCACATTTTGTGCCTATTCATAAACCTACATACTAAAATCTGGGAGAAAAGGCTGTGCTACATGCTTGTCCAACATTTGGCACAATAGGATTTCCAGTCTTTCACTGGGCTGTTATAAATCCAGTGCAAGTGCTGTAATGGAACATGGTCCTCCCTTACACTCTTGTCTGAAGGTGCTACTCTGGTCACGGTTAATCAAGTATGAACCTGAGAGTGACAAGTTAGTTCACTCTAGTCACTTTAATTGCTTTAGAGTCAGGTCTGAAGTCTGTAGCTGTCTCACAGCTTTGGCCAGGGTCAACCTTTAATTTAAAGGCCTAATTCTGAGTGTATTTAAACAGAAGGCTCTCTGTGAAGAACTATTCCACCAGACCCTCCAAGTGCTGGAAGCTAGGCAAACATATGCTGTGCTTTCTGTAAAGGACATCAAGCCAAACAGCTTTCTGTTTTATTTGAAAAGTTTCCATCTCTCCAGCACAGTAGAGAAAAAATGAAGCCCTTCCTCCGCTCTGAATCCAGCCAACAAAAGCAACTGTTTTGCACAATTCTACCTTGTATCAATTAAGATGTCTATGACTACAGCTGACTTGGATGAAAAGTCATCAACCAGATTTACTCATTAGGCTCTCTCCTCTCTGCTCCACCTTCCCTGGCCACCTGCAAGATGCTTCTCTTCCCCACAGGGAGCAGCTGCCACCCCTCTGATGGGTGTTGTGCCAACTTGCTGTTAAATACACCCTGCCTGCCTCAGCAGGACACTGCTGTTCCCTTCTGTAACAAATTTGAGTGGTATAGAGCTGAGTCATTCAACTTTGAGCTCTTGGGAGGAATCTCCTTTCTCCTTTAAGAGAACTAATTTTCTTCTATAGCTTTTAATTGCAATTAGGTCATCTGGAACACATCCTTTCTTTCTGGCATCTCTCACTTCACCATGCTGCCCTTCAGTCCTGCTTACTGCCATTGCTTGTGCTATCTGAAAATGCACATCTCTGTGCCGCTTGGGTGCCAGCAGAACAGAGGAACACTATCTGCAGCTCCAGCCTGAATTGTCAAACACCCAATGAGCCACTGCCAAGGAGGGACGAGGAGAGATGGCATCCAGACAGGGATGTTAGCATGGGGAGCTGTGATCAGCTTGGTGATAGTCTGAAGGCAGAATGAGAGATTGCATCAATTAGCTAATGATATGCAGGGGGATCCGTTTGGGTGTGCTCACTCCCCATTTCTTTATGAATCATCCAATGAAGAATTAATTTAGAGGCACGTTTACTTACTTGCCATACCCTGAAGGTGTCATACCCCATGTGCATGGAGATGTGTTGCAACTGTTTGCAAGTGCCCTCCTAAAACTAACTGTTGCGTGAGTGCATTTCTTTGTTTTCTGTATTTTGGCCCGTTGGCTGGTCAGCAGTTTGCAGTGCTGCCTCACATTTGAAACAGTCCTGCTTAAGTAGATGCCTGGTCCTTAATTAGAGACAAGAAAGAGCAAGGGTTCGGAGCCCAGCACAAACTCCTTTATCCAACAATTCTCTTAGCAAAGTCATCTGTTTTCAAGGAAGAAAATGATGGTTAATTGATTCCTGGGATCTGATCGTCCCACTGAGCCCAGCAAAGCCATACCAGTACAAGCCAGTTTAAGCAGAAGCAGCTCTATAGGCTCTAACAATGAACTCCCAATACAACCCCCCCTTCCCCATGCAACTTGTGAAGCTTGTATGTAGGTGGTTTCACTGAAGTTTTATGACAACAACTAGGGAAAACAACTTTGGGAACTAACATTACCCAGCAAGACACAGCCTGCAGCATGTTTTTTATGGCCAAGAGCTCGCAGTGTTCCTGGCTTCATTTCCTCAGTACTCACAGCTGTCCCCCTTTATGGCAGGGCTGTACCCCCCCTCCCAATTAGCAGGATAGCATTGTGGGCTCAGACACGGTGAAGCAAATGACTGGGGCAGTGGAGCGATGAAATTTGAAACCCTACATAAATTAAAACAAGGATCCATTGGTCTAGGTAACAACTGCTAACTTGTTCTTACAGCCAGCATCACTGAGGCACATCCCCATTGCCTGGGTAGGGCACCATTGACTTTGAGTGAGTGGTGGGAAGGGCCCTATCAGTGCGGGGCTGGGACTGTGGACAAACACAGAGAAACACCATAGTCTTACAGCTTCCAGTGCCTGACCTAATATGCTCGGAACCAGCTTGATTATCACTACCCCATGTGGTTTTCTCCTTGGGGCCACTGCAAAAGTCACAATCTGCAGATGCATGAAAAGGTGCTGTCACTGATGTTATTAATGTCAAGCTTCCTGGGCTGGTAGCTAAGGCTTTTCCTTGTCAGCAGATACTTTATAATGTAGCACACCTGCTCACTTCAAAAGGAAGGAAATAGATAAATACATTATCAAGGAAAAGATTGTGTTCCTAAAAAGTCAGTGAGATTGGTACAGGACCTAGTGGCAGGACCTGTCCTGCAAAGCATGCAGTGAGAGCAATTAGTAATGAAAGTGCAGCATTTTGGAGAATGAGGTAAGACTCTGTGGTTCTGGAAATAATACAAGAACCTCAGAAACCAGAAACATGAATCAGACCTTATTTTCTCTTGAGGCTGTTGAACATTAACAAAGCCTATGTTAGTGGCAGTGCTGTGTCGCTGGCAGGAGGGGGTCTGACGCTCACTGTAATGGGCCTTGCCCTTTTTCCAGGATTCACTGCTCTCTCACTTCAGCTTGATGTGACATGTGGGCTGCAAACCTCTGGTCTTGCCCTTACTACTTGGGATGATTAGCTAAATCCCAGGCCAGTGTGCATGCCCACGGTCTGTGTCAGAAGAAATCTGGACAGAGCACATCTGAGCTCTCCTGAGAGAAGAGATTGCCGTGGCTGAACTTGGCTTCCTCTGATCAGGGATTTCTGTGAGTCCTAACATTTTTTTGACTCCAGCTTTTACTACACTTGGCTGTGCTCCAGTAATTTTAGCCCAGTTTTTTTCTAGCAAGTGAGATTTGGCTCTTGCAGACATGCTGTCTATCTCATGAGGTTTTTACCTTGCTCATTCACGGGCAAAGAAAGTACCATTTGTTGTATAAGTGTATGAGACAAACAACAGCTTGTAGTTTCATTATTGTTTACCAGAGAAAGAAAACTTCCCCATATGGGAACATTTTGTTTTCTTTGTGGACAGGAGATGATGTGGTAATGAATGGTCACTCAGGACATGAGAATGCAGGTGGTTAGCTACAGCCACCCTGATGGCAATTCCCAAGTAATGGCAGTTTAGCTCTTGGTTATAATAGGCTTGACTCAGTCTGAGCATTTGAACACTATCCATCCACTCTCAACTTAAGACTGCCCTGCCTGGGTTTTGAGTTCATAGATAACTTGGTAAAAGCCTGAGTCAGTCCTGATGAAACTCTCTTTAGCTCTGTTACCCTTCAAAACCCCAGGCCAGCTGGAAATATTTGTGTTTGAGCAGAAAAGGAGGTGCACAAGCTCCTTGATGATCTCACACTACCCATCTTTCTCATTTTTTTCTGTGTGCATCAAGACAGGAGGACTTTGTTGTCGATCAGTGTTAGTTTTGATCCCTTGAATGACAGTGGGAGGGCGCAGCTTGGACAAGCTGCATTTCTTTGCATGCATCTCGGCACACAGCCACTATCTGCACAACATTTCTGGCGTAAGAACTCCTGGGAAATGTCTTCACTTCTGTCACAGGAGCACAGGGGGACCACAGTTGGTGGCTTCAGCCAGATGTCCCACTTTTGTGAATAGTCACAGGCTCATTTCACCTGAGATACCAATTTCCTCCTGTACACTCACCTTAAACCTCTTGCCACACTGTAGGAGATCAAATCAGAGAGTAAAAGCAGCCATCCCCAGGCAGAAGCATCATGTAGCCAAGCATCCTTGGAAGTTTTTAAGACCAGTCTGGATGGGGCTCTGAGCAACCTGCTCTAGTGGGAGATGTCCCTGCCCAAGGCAGAGGGGTTGGAACTAGATGATCTTTAAGGTCCCTTCCAACCCTGACAATTCTATTATTCTATGATTCTATCCTCTGGCTGCTGTTAGGATAACATAGCAATTTGCCACCTTCCCTCTCTTCTCTTGCCTGTATTTATGCTTTAGTCACTGGTCATCTGGTCCTTTCAGACCTATAATCCAGCAACCTTTCCAGTCCTGTCACCTACATGTACTTATTTGTTTGCACACTTAGGATGACTTAAACATCTTTTTCTGCTCTTTTGGGAAGACACAAACTGCAGGCAATTTAGCTGGCAACGTAACACCAATAATGTGCCTCTCTTGGAAAAAAATCCATAGGTGCTTTAAATATTAACCATACGGGCATGACAGTAAACATGCTCTGAAAGCCTCAGGAAATGTTAAATGAAAGCAGAGAAGCAGTGGGGAAGGCAGCAAGGCGGCCACGACTCTGTGCAGGCAGAGATTCGTGTTGCACATGCAGCAATGTCCATCTCCCACATATTTAACAAGATATAAAGTTGTAGCGTCCTGTATGGTCACTAAATTGTCTTCTGTAAGCAACTGTGCGTATTTGACTTTGGCACCTTTCTAGCAGTGTGGAAAGTGTTTGTAAGGAACCATAAAAAGTCATTACATATGCAGAACAATTGAACCTCCTCAGCATCTGTGGTAGGAAACACATCTGTCTTCTGTCCCTTTCTTTCCTAAATGTCTCCCAGAATCAACTTTTATGGGAGGGTCGTAAAAATCCCTTTCTATTCGAATCCAGGAGTTAACAATACCCCCTGTGACCATAAACACAAGATGTTTCATTGAGGAAAGAGGTGCACTCAAGTAAGCAGAGATCTTTGTGACAGTTGCTGCCAGCATGGTCCCCATGCACCGCTAATCACATTAGTGGGAGAGCACGGAGGTGGCCGGCAGACAGCAGAAGAAAGAGAGAGAGAAAAGCAAGACTAATCTTGTTAAAAGGGAAGCAAAGATAGACGCTACTTTTACACAGAAGCTTATAACGTCCCCATTTTCCCAGGGCTGGAATCACCTGGATGCTCTCTGAGCAGCGCGGCCACTGCTGTTGTGGAAGCAAACAGCCCCACATCTCACTTGTGTTTACTGAGGGCTGGTTTCCTTATGTCTCTTCGGCATCCATGTTCTCTTGATTCTGCACAGGCAACCTCACATCCTTTCTGAAGTAGAGGTTTGCTTGCCTCCAGATAACTTTAAAAGCAGTAGGATCATTTTTAATAACCTGCACATGACCCTTTTCCAAGAGAGGAAGACTCACAATTTTTAACAGATGAAACAAGTGCCCAATCTGAAATATCCCTGTGTTTCATCATTCTCCCCTGGGGAAGCAATGTCAGATGTTTGAAGGCACCTCCTCCCTGAATGAAGTTTTTCACTCTCTGACTGAGCGAGGACGATGAGTGGATCCCCAGCCGTGCAGCTGCAGTGTGTTTTTCTTACTCGGAAACTCCCAAAGCACCCCCAACCTGGGAGCTAAGGAATAGCCAAGGAGTTGCTATGCAGCCTCTGACAGTCCCCACGGTAGGGCTTCATCCTCTAATCAGGGCATACAATCTCACCATGCTGCGAGCCATGATGCAGAGGTGTTGCCCCAGGGCTGAGGTCTCCTCTGCCCCCTTCCTCCTCCCGTATTTGGTGGAGATGGGGCAGATGAAGCAGGTGCAGAAGCTCGCTGAAGACACTCACCGAAGCATAGACACTAACATGTGCACTAACCTACAACCACAGCTCTGCATACAGGATGCTGTGACACGGTGCTGAGGCTCTCCAGCCAGCTTGGAGCCCAGGGCAGGCAGTACCCAAACCAGTGAGCTTCCAGTTCAACGAGGCAAGATGTGCGTTTGGGAAAAACTTTCCCCTTTTGGCTACCAGAGCCATGTGCCCAGGGTGCCTCTCCTAGCCAGTGCTGGAGAGCTGACGGACACAGCCTTTCTGAGTGCTTCTGCAGCCCCTTGAGAACAAGACAGTCCCTTCTCTCACCACCCACTGCTGTGAACCTCCCAGAGCTGCGTTAGTGGGTCCCCTTCCACAGGGTTTAATGTTGGAAGAGAAAACAGCATCTTGTTATCTGAAAGGAGCCTTAACTCATTTTTATACCCATGACTGTTTAATCAGTATCATACTACATGTGCTGAGGATGGAAAAACAAAGTGCTTGTGTCAGTAGCTGGGATGCCTGCCACTGTGTGCCTCATCGATTAATCAAACCGGGCAAGGAAGGGAAGACCTGACAGACGGGCAGGAGAAATCCCTGACGGAAAATCTCACTTGTTGTCGTGAGAGTCTGCAGCCAACCAGATGGGGAGGAGATCAGCCACTTGTTTGCACAAAGTGCAAACATCAGACCCTCTTGGCATTGCAACAGTGATTACAGTATGGATTGGTGGTGGCTAAATGAGCTGGGACATGGCTGTTGTCAGCAGCCCGGGGCACTTGTGCTTCCCTTGCCGTCAGGGCTGGGGCTTTCCAGGAGGGGTGGCAGCACTAGGCAGGAGGGGAGCCCCTGGGGATCAGAGGGACTGGCTGCAGGAAGAGGAGAGTCTATGAAGGAAAAGCTCTAGAGATTATTTCAGTGACATTTAGGAAAAGCAATTGGACTGAGGACAACGCTCTGGGAAGCAGATCCTGTGCAAGTCAGTGACCCCCCTGCAATGAAGAGTAGCCCAGGTAGACCTGACATTTCTCAGCACTGGAAAGCAGAGCCACTTGGCAGCAGGCTAACCAAGAGGGAAACCTGAAATTCATGTGTTGCTCCCCCAAACAATGGATAGTTTGTTTCCCAGCCCCACAATTTGATCAGTGAGACCAAGACCTTCCAACTCTGCCCCCTTCTCTCCATTCAGGGACAACCCTGCACCCCAAACTGGGCAGTGTCAGGGGTACTCTTCCTGGTCCCTGCAGCCTCTCCTACCTCAAACAATATTGACATTGACTGTTTAATCATGGATGATTTTAGTGGCTGTTGAGGAAGGGTCTGAGACCCACCCAGGGCAGGGAGCTGGGAGATGAGAGGGGAAGGAAAGGCAGCAAAGGTGATAAAGGGAGGATGCTACAGATGCCAGTGAACAGGGTAAAGCAGGTGCCTGAAGGGAGGAGAAAGGAAAAGCAGAAACAGCTGACAGGGAAGCCCGTTTCCTCACTGATGATACGTCTGATGAGAAGGTAACAGATGAAGGAATGAGGAATTTGGATGCTGCAGAAAGCCAGCATTTATGCCTGTGCAAGCCCTTGTCAGGCTGTAGGTGACATCCCCATTGTGTGGGGCCCATATGCACGCTGTGTTTCAGCTCCAAAGGCAACAGGCAGCCACAGTCCTCGTCTTGCTTGCCTCTCCTGTAGGTGCACAGTCTGGATTACTATTATTGCCATTGTTGTTATTATTAACGTTATTACTATTTGTTGTAGTAGTACGGCTATTAGTATCCTTACTATTATGATTATTTCCTGATTTTCCTAGGAATCTGGACCTTTGTCTTATACAAGCAGAAAGGATCATCTGTGGTTTCTCTTAAAGACAGAAAACACCATACTTTTTCTCTTGAGGATGTCTATGTGGCCCTTAGATACAATTTGTTAATCTCCTCAGCTAAGACAACACATCGATCCCTCCCCTGGGCTCTGACCCCTCCATGCCTTCTCTGTTTACAGAGTTATCTTTAGCATTCCTGCCTCCTCACCACTACTTGGGCAGCAAACAGTTCAGATAAAATTGATCCAGTGGATACAAGGAAAGACGTCATGAAGAAACTTGGGGCATAAGGCCATTCACAGTCTCTCTGCCATCACAGAAGCTGGCTGAGGGTCAGTTTGGCATTAACTGACTCCCGAGGCAAATTCTCATAAAGAGTGATGCTGAGAAGCTCTGAGCATCACTCACTAAGTGCAAACTGTGATGTTACTACAGTTATAATCATCACTACTTTAGTGCAAATGAATTGGACAAACCCTAATTCCACCTTTCTCCTTAGGTACACTCAGAGGGTTTGAAGGCCAAACAAATGATGCAGACTACCCAGCCTGACCTGCATGGTACAGCCCAGAGCTTCTTAACCTTAGGTTCAACTTCAGTCCCATGGTTTTGGGCAAGTGCTCAAGTGTCTGAAAGTGTTACAGGAGTCTTCTTAGTGTTTGTTCATCAAGGCTGCCTCTAGCTTTGCAAGGTCTACTCACAACAAATGACCTCTTCCTGGGGACGTGCTGTATCCTTTCAATTTTTAACCATAGGTAGGGTACACAAAGGTTATATTAAATTAACTACTTGCAGGGCCAGTCCCTCTTCCTTGTTGCCTGGTCCTGCAGACCATTTTCAGAGTATTGCAGACCCTCATAAGTCGTACCAGAAACCCTCCACTTCTGTTTGGAAAATGACTTCACCCCTAAGCTAAAATATCAGGCTCCTACCCAGGTGCCCTGTGTGACCTCCTGAAATGTCACAATTTTTTCTGCAGAGTGGCCTAAACTCAACCAGAAGGGTGAGGTGGTGGTGCATTATTTCTCTCTGCAAAGAAGAACATTTAGCCTTCAAGCATTGCTGTGCTTAGCATGGCAGTGCCCAACTCCTGGCATGACTCCTTTGCCTGCCCTTCCCAAGGTGTGTGGGATTATAATTCCAGCCATGCTGTGCTCTGAGGTGGCATTGGGAGCATGGGAAGGGGAAAGACACAGAGTGCAGCCCACAGATCACAGACAATGCCCTCAATCCCCTTGCAAACAGCTGAGCCTGCCGGAATGGTATGAACCTGTGAACTGGCAAACACTAAGTCCAAAAAAAGCCCTTCCAAAACTCATGTTTTGGCCGCTCTAAGTGACGTAGCTTCAAGCATCATTAAGTAAGGACTCCGTTTCCAGCAGTCATGGACAACTGTTTACTCTCCAGGTCTTAATCAGCACAGGCACTCAAGCAGCGCGCAGCTGCAGCAGGTAGGCTGGCAGGGTTGCCAACGAAGCTGCTGACCATGAGGAGGTCTGCTGGAGCAACTTAAGGGCTGTTTGCTTGCTGCTTGCCCTGGGAAAGCTCATCCAACTGACTTTCTCTTCTGCAAAGAATAAAATTAATCTAAAGAAGTCAGATGTATAGGAGTCTTTCCTTCATACTACTTCTGTGTGGTTTATACATGTCTCTTTTTTATGTACATTAATAATTTTATTTTCTATAGTGATCTGTTTTCTAAGGTTGGGAAAGTCTGTGAAAGGTGGTTGTGGTTCTCCCAAGGAAAGGTCAGAGCAGCTTCATAAGTGGCTTGGTGAAGCCAAGTTGACTTGGTATTCCCTACAGCAACCTCCAGCTCTTGAGTATTTTTGGAGCCCTGATACTGGAAAGTACAGGAGCATCATTCCTGGGGGGAGTGGACAGCAGCAAGGATGCTGCTCTGGCTGTTATGGGGACCCATCCAGATCAGTATGAGTGGAGATATAAGCGACTGGGTATTATTTAATCAACATATCAAACCAAAGTACGCTGTATCATATGTTGGCTCAAAAGCTTCCTGTTTCTTAATGATGTGCTGTCCATGAACGTACAACTTTATCCACCCGTTACCTCCCAGGTGAGCACATCAAATGCAATCTGAAACAGTCTGCCTCTTCTGGCCGAAGCAGCTGGTGCTCATACTGTCAGCTTCAACAAGTCTCCATTTTATCCTGCCTTACTTGGCATATCAACATACTCCAAGCATCCCGCAATAAATGTCAAGTGTCCCATTCTGGTCTGAAGCACTGCTACTGGCCTTTTGATTTTAACAGTTCCTGCAAGGTTTGAGAAGGGCTGAGTATTTCTTTGAGGCAACTGTATTTAAGCCTGTGTAACCTGTTCTAGGATGATGTGTGTCTTCATGGTCCACTCCATGGCTAGAGAGTGTGGCGGCATTGGCCTGCAGTGTGCTGGATTCAGTAAGAGCTCTCCTGGGTTCTGCTCATATTTCTGAAAGTCTGACATTGCAGAAGTTTGCTGCATTTACTGCTAGACTATTTCAGTTACTGTACTGCAAGAAAATAGCTTTATGTTTACAGTCCTTAGAGCCAAGACCAGCAAGAGCTAGGGCAGTTTGGCTGAGTCGAAGGGGCTGGTGGGTTGGACACCATGAGACATCAGAGATGCTCAGCCTTACCCCAGCATAGATAACAGGCTTGACTCTTCATCTGTTGCAGTCAGTGGGAGAAGATGGGGTGTAGTAAAGGTCTCTAACCTCCAGGCCTGTCAGCAAAATTACCTGGCAATATAAAGGCTTCACTCTGTCTTGCTGCAACCCAAAAAACTTCTGGAAACTAACTTCCAGGGCTGTGGGATGGGACGCGGATTCCTGCAGTGGTAGAGCCTCTGCTTGCAGCCAGGAGCTGGGTGTGCAGGAGGGACAGAGCAACCCACAAAGCTGTTTGCTGTACTACTTTCAGCCGAGAGACTCATCACACAGAAAAGAGCAGAGCTCGTGTAACTTACCACTGCAGTCTTCCGATGATGAGTATCTGTATTATCCCCATGGGTTTGATTCACTCACTACATTGTTACCCCAGAGTGATGCCAGCGATACTGCAGAGAAAAGGAGCAGGCTCTGCTTCTTTTCTTCTTTGCATGATACATGATGAGCTGCTCTTGGAGTTGTTACAACAATGCATTTGAGAGGAAGAAAAAGGAAAGATCAGTACATTTCAAGAGACCGTTCCACACTGAATCACATGGCACTTCCCAAACTGTCCATAGCACATTAGCTGGTGAACAGTTTAGATGGTGATTTTCTTGCAGTCTCACAGCAGTTGAACATTCAAATTCATTATGTTTTGTTTATTGCTCTCTTTGAGCCAATGTTCATCAATGTTTATTATTTGTTTGAAACAAAAGTAATTGCATGGAAGGTGTGCTACCTTTCAGACGCTAATATGTCTTGGGTGAGCGACTTAGCTCTTTTATGATCCCCCAGTGGATCAAGCATCTGGCACAGTGAATAGGGAACGAATCATGACATTTCAGAGGCAAAGCTCGCCATTGACCCAGCTCCTTGGGCTGCCACGTGTCTTCACTTCACAGAGCTGTTTGATGTTCTGTGAAAGACACTCAAGCCATGTCAGGAGGTCTCATTTCTGCAGTAGAAAGTAAAATCCTAATTTTGAACCTAAGTGTAAATCCATGGGCTGACATGTACTTACCTAGCTGGGAAAGACTGGAAAAACCTGAGCACACCACTTCCAAGGCTCAAGTGAAAAGGAGAAAAACTAGATTAATAAAAACATAAGAAAAGTAAAGAGATATCTGAAGTGTTTTGAATCACAAGCAAAGGCATGATGTAGAAAAATGAATCTTTTCTATCTTTTCAGCTCCAGTTAACTCAGTGACCTCTGTGTGTCATTATACAACATGCAAATTCAACCGTAACAGTTCTCAGTGAAGAAGAGTGTTACTCTCTCCAGCACCTCTTGTGCAGCATAGTCCTTTCTCTGCATTGCCCCTGGTTGTCATCTTTACCTGTACCAGGGAAAAGCCATCAGCTGTTGAACTGTTTGTGGTGACTACGGCATGGATGTGTGGAAGAGTGCTGTACCTGAGACATCAGCTGCCTGGACATCTACTCCTATGCTTTCTGTGGGTGGTGGAAGAAGCATCTGAATCTCCTTTCATCCATGAACCTGAGACTGGAGGCCCTTTTTGTGTGCTCCATTCTCTCTGTGTCACCTGTGAACTGTCAAAGGAGCTCAGATGAGAAGCGCATGCTGTAAAGTTCACTGTCAGTCCTTGGCACTGTGATCTGCTTTGCCCTGTTCTCCTCTCACACCTTGTGCATGCAGCTATTTCCCCTGGAGAAGGATACCTCTGCAAGGCCTTCTAGTGTCACATCTTCCCAGAATGACAGCCTGCCTTTATCATCCCTGCAGATAAAGCACTATATGTGTTTGAATGACAAGACTCCTCCCTTCCCTCCTCCTGCCTCCCACCCCGGTCACTCAAGGTTCTTCCTTTGTGAGTTTGGGGATTACTCCTTGGCCTGAAGCTGGGGGTGTCTCCTGTGAAAATCACACCATGTACGACCTTCATACTTTGGGCCAGGCTTTGACTGCCACCCACCATGTGTCAAAGCCCTCTTTCCCATGTTGTGGGGTTGGTTTTATATGGGAGATGTCCCAGCCGTCAGGACCAGAGGTGGATCCCCATCACACTCCGACTCATTCTCAAAGGAAACCTAGGCATGCAGGTAGGAAGGGAAGTCACGCTGTGCATCAGTGGCTGTCCCCTGCAATGTGACCTGCTCAGGCCTATTCACAGCTCACAGCCTGAGTGAAGCAACTCTGCTTGTGCCACCAGATGAACCCTCCTATGTTCTTTGGGGAACACAAGGTCAGAGAGAGGGCTTTTCCTACAGCTCCCTTGAGCAAACAGATTGCCATGTTCCTGGTAATAGGTACACGGACATTGCTAAATACCTAGCATATCATCTGAGCTGGAGTTTTAAATGGTACAGGGAGGCACTGTGTTTAATTCCCATGTGTCTAATGGATCCTTGTGGAGGGAAATCAATGCTATTAATACAGAAGCACTGCTCTGGTTTTTTCACTGCCTCTCAGCACCAATCAATCACTTCAGGCTGCCACCATCTCATTCACCATCCAGATGGCAATATTCCACACTTACATTTTTTAAGCTCTTGTATAAAATAGAGAAAGCAGGCTCTTCTGAGCCATGAACGTCACATCTATATCTGGTTGGTAGCAACCATACAGAAATAGCCTGGTGTTCCATCATCTAACTCTTTCATGAAGTGTCTTCCTAGACTGTCTTCAGAGGATCACCCAAGCACTACTTTATTTCTTCCATTGCATAGGAAAATGAATAGCCTCAGCCCTGTACTTAGAAGGGCTTTTATGCCTCTCCTTGCATTCAGCTCAGTGTTTTTCTCTTTAAAGCAGCAGATCTGAGAATGATGCTGTTTGTTATGTGGATGCGTCAGATTTTGGAAGGAGTGGGATGTTAAATGTTAAGTTTCTTGATTTCTAACCTTGTTTCTGAGGACTCAAAGCCCTCAGTTGTGTCTTTCCTTCATTTTTGTACCAACCGTAAATAAGGATGCTTTAAAACTCAATCATAAACAATAAATCTATACCCAGCAACTACAATCCTTCACCTACTGAAAACCCAAGCAAGCTTTTCCCAGTTTCAGAAAGCTACATAAGAAAAATGTACCCACATGTGTTCACTGCACAGCTCACCAGATGAGCTAAAGTATTGTCATTGTGATATTTCTGAAACATCCTTTGATAGCCATTGTCTTTAAATGACATAAATTGTACAAAACCCAGAAAAAAATCAAACCTACTAATATTTCTGATACTTTCTGTCTTTACATTAAAGTGATAAAAATGAACTAGAAAAATTTCTGTAGTCATCACAGTGCTTTACTAGGCTTAGATTATTCTATGTTAACATTCACAATCCAGAACTACCAAACTTCCATTTACTAGAAAGTAAGTCTTTCTTTTTCAAAAATCAGTGAAAAAGATTCCTCTCCTTTCCATTATAGAGGTGGGTCCTATTATTTTTTAAACTGAAAGCTTGAGGTACACATTTTCATTTCTCTCCAGTTGTACTGTAAGATAACACCAATGTTGTACAGATTCTATATATTCTTTTGAACGCTGCCTACATCCTTGTGAACATGCTTAGAACTTTGGCACTTTCTGTTATGAAGGGTTTCTTGCATGAAGACATCATCCTCCATTGCTTTTATGCTTGTGGTTATTAACATAAAATTACTGTCAATTATATATGCACGTCAGTTAGCCAACTGCTGCTCAGACACATAATAAGAGACGTGCCCTGCCCATGTGCATTAGCTAACCAAGATTACTCAGCAAATAGAATTCTCTTAAAGACTATGCAAACACTTCATGTTTCATGTTGTACTTCCCTATTTCTTCATTCTCCTTTTCTGGATTCATTGGCTTGCTTTAACATTTTCTAGGTTAATGTGACCATCCCCACATTCCCCACCTTTCTTCACCATTGGCAATTGTGATGACTTGAGTTGTTGCATCAAAGTAAATCCCAGTCTGATAAGAAGCAATAACATGGTAAGCGGGTTTTGTGCCTCTTTTGTAGATTGCTTGATTCATCTGATATAGCCTTAAATTATGATTGGCTCCGTTTCCCTGGTATGCTCATTTGGGTATAATGTCTCTCTCGTGCTCTGTCAACTTCACAGGCTTGCATAGACAGAAGGAGGTGATAATAAAGACAAATAGCAATCTCTCCTAATGTCAAACTCAAACTTCCTTGAGAAGATGCCAACGTCTGTTGAAAATGAGACAACATCTAGTGGAATGTTATATCTACTGCACAGAAGTATATTAATTGGAAATGCACCAAGTCAGAGCCTTCCAGCTGAGATAACCTTTCAGTAGAGCAAGAGATGCCACATGACCCTTATGCAATCTTACTGTGGTGCTTCTAAAGCATCCTTTGTTGACAGGTTTAGATATGTGAACCAGAGTAAGTCTTTGTTGAAATGCTACAGCCCTGAGGGAGTCCCAGGTAAGTTTGAGTTACAAGCTGCAAGCCTCTACAAGTACTCGATGTGTGTTGAGAGCCAGCTGGAACACCTGCAGATGTTAGCTGTAGCAGGAGACACTTGCCCAAAGGGAACTGGATTGAAGTTACTCAGTTTTTATTAGATAGCAAAAATGATCCTTCTCTATTGACCCCAGTTGCTTTGAACCGTGAGAGTCCAGTGAGAAATGGCTCTGGATTACAACTTCAGCTCCATCCGACCTACCTAGCTGAGCCACTCCATTTAATAGAGGCCATGGTTTCTTCCTGGCATTAGATGATCAGTGCAGAAAAAAGCCTTTATCATTCTACCCTCAGCGCTCTGTCTTGAGCTCAGCCAGACTCATAACACAGTACCACAGACCACAGCCCCTACCTGGGAACTGCCTGCATCTAGGTCTTTAATAAACACCATATCCTCATCTCTCAATGGTCAGAGGAGATAATCTTGGCCAGTTCAAAGCAGTCTGAATTAACACTTTTGAACCTGGATATGGCTGTGGAGTTAGCTGAGGGCATGATTCATTAATGTAACAGCTTTGCATCTCACTGCTATCAAGAAGATGGGGATGTGTCCCCTGATCAGGATAAACCAGGAACAACATCTCAGTCCATTGGAGATGAAGTCAAATACCATTACTGCGCTGCCTTTTAGTGTGTGGATGATGTATTACATTCTTTACTCATGCAATGTCTGCTTAAATGACTTCAGATAGTATCAAGCGAGCTCACAGGGTGGGGTTGCTGCAGGCACTTTCCGAGAAGAGAACCATGTCTAACCTTCATCTCCTCTGAAGTTTAAAGGCAGCTATGGTCAGCCCTCTCCAGCTAAAAGGCAGTGAAGATCTCCTTTGACAGGAAACTCAGAGTGAGGGAAATAATGTGTTTTGGGGAAGATTCACTGGATACTGTACTGGACCCACCCATGAAGATTTCCCCAAGCGCTCATCTTCCAGATCATCTGCTTTTGCCTATAAGAAACCTGGAGCCAGCTGGATTAGTTTCAACAGTCATGAAACCATGGATACTGTAATAAAGGGCATTCTTATTTTAGGCAGCAACTTGACCTTGATGAAGACTACATTTTTAAATACATTTCAAAGAAACATTGTAATCTTGCCTGAGCATCTGGCAGCTCTGGTTTGGCTCAGAAGAGCATAGGTGTGTATGTTTGCACGTGTACCTGCCCCTGAGAGCAGAAGAAGCAGTAAGTGTGGGCCTTCTCAGGACTAGGAAGATGAGAATTGGATTCCCAGCTGTGGCCAGCTGGGGTAGGCTACCCACAGTCAGTAGCTTCACTTGATCTCACTGTATGAGGGTCCTTCATGAGCAGCATGCTGTGATGGGGCCTTCAGTTAAACCACGTATCATGCTGCTCAGCAAATCGGTCCTGAAGCATGCACCTCAGGCACCTGGATTCCTCAGCTCTCAGTGCAACTGTGCAACAGGACTCTCCCAGAGCCTGGTCTTGATCTTCCAGTTCAGCAACAGACATCCACAAGCCCTGGAAGCCACCAAGTCCCCATTGTGTCACAGACAGCCCTGGCTCAGCAGACCCCAAGAGTCTGGGCTGCCTCATTGCCTGCAAGACAAGCTGGCAGCATCTCACAGTCACACCTGATGGACATGTGTCCATGCATCATTGAAATGAATGTGTTTTACAGAATGTTCTGACTCCTGCAGATTGATGTTCAGGCCTAGAAACGTTTGTCATTGCAGGGCTTGCAGCTGGCCCTTGCTGTGCCCTCACTGGGGATCAGGGCAGCTCCCCTGCATGGCTCTCTTTGACTGCACCATCACAGCAGGCACCTCTGCTTTGGCATTTTCCACAGACCATGATTTCCACCTGAGTTGCAGTAGATGTATGGGGAAGGGGAGGGAGATGTGGGGAGGCATGGGGGAGATGTTTTCTGAGTAGTTACTTGGGATCTGACAACCTTCATGTTTCTGCTGGTAGGGATATGTAGAAAATGTCAGCACCGTTTGATTGAAGAGCTTTCACCAAAGGAAGAATTAATAACATCTGCTTCTTTCTTTTACACTTTTGCAAGACTCAGTCAACCCCAGCGTCATGATTGATGGCTTGAGCAAAGCCTTGTTGGCGCCATCTCAAAGGCAGGTGCCTATTTATGAAACAAAAAGACAAGGATGAAGGTGTCTTGCAGGGCTCACAACTCCCCTATCAGTGTTGGAAAGTCGAAGTGAGTGGCTTGTTCAGGGGGGTGTATTTGCTGACAAAAGTCTGTGCAAACAAGGACCTTGCGAGAACGTACAGGGAACAGCTGCTCTGTATCTGGGAAAGGTAAATGCAGTTTGCAGAGCAAACTCACTCTAATTCAGGCAAATACTGTTACAAGCAGTGTAGCTGAAAAGAAAACACGTTTGCTGGGATGTTAACATGACTCGTATCAAGTGCAGGGAAATGGGGAAAATGCCCATGTCTGCAAGACTGACGCCCAAAGGCAATGATTCCTGCTAAGGAAACCTTTTTGACAGAAGCATCTTGCCTTGACTAAACATCTTTGATACCTGGGGTGGAATGGTGCTTAGTAGGTGGCAAGACTTGACGTGCATAAGCCTGCTCCATGCACCAATTAAGTGCTTTTTTGCTTTTTTTTTTTTTTTCAGATTTTTTGGAATTTTTTTTTAAATTGCTTTGGACTTTGGGTGCCGATTTGAGGGGCTGCACTGCAGAGGTGGGGGGTGCTGAGCACTTGCAGGGAATCAGCACCTTTCAGGAGGCTGACACTGAGCATCCTCATGCTGAGCATCCTGAATCACAGGCCAGTCAAAATTTTATCCCATGTTTCTACCTTCCCACCTCCAGGACCACTGCCATTGCCCTCAGAATGGAAAGGTGGAGATGCCTTCAGGAGAGCAGGAAAAGCTGCAGAACTTAGGGACAGAGCCCCACCTCGTGGAAGCGACCTCAAATCTTGCTCACCAGAGGCCTTTGTGGGATGGCTTGTGAGTCCCAGCATGACCTTGTGCCCCACACTGGACCTGCTGTCACATCGATTAGTCTAATAAAAGTTTTTATCTCAGTGTCAGTCACAGGACGTCATCCCCACAAGCGCTCAGTGCAGGCATGGTGTGGTGTCTGGGTCGTCCTCTGGCATAGCTCAAGATAATCTGTACAGCACATGTGAACCGTAGTAATATTTGTGTTACTATTGAAAAGAAAAAAATGTTTTATTTGATACAGCAGGTTTCTGATTTACGGAGAGCTGGGTGAAGGCCAGGCCAAGCACCTTTAATTGAAGCAAAGAACAATTAAATGGCCTTTTATGTGATCAGACCGGGCAGCAGTAGGAAGGCATCAGGTAGAACAGACCTGGGTCAGCTATCACGGGGAGCACTGGCTGCATGGTGCTGCTCAGCAAGCAAGAGGCACAGGGCCCAGGAAAAGCTGCAAGTCAGCAGCTCTCTGAATGCAGGTATTTGCTGAGTTTCTGTATATAGAAATGACCCTCTACTCCTTTTCCCACCTGTACTCAGGGAGGGTGGTTTCTACCCACTTTGTTCAAACATAAATCAGGACTGTAACAACAGACCATTCTCCTTCCCCTCCTGGAAACCCCCCAGGAAGGTTCTGTGGCACAGCTTGGCACCAAATCAAGCCAGGCAACACCTGTGAAGAAGAGTAAGCAGCTTTGAAATCATTATCCAGTGGCTCCCATAGAAAGCACCACCAGTCAGAAGCTCCTGCGCCTGTGCAAGGAGATGCAGGACTGCCTCTGCTCTGTTCTGTTCATTTGATTTCTGTTGACAGTTTCTTGTATCTGTCAGGAAAACAAAGTGAACTCATCTCCTTCCAAAGCTTCTCATTTGGGAAGTGAAGGCTAGGTCTGCTGTATGGGTCAGAAAAGCAATACTTCATTTTTTCACAACCCTGTTATTCTGTCTAGAAAAAAAAAAAAAATCTGTTGCTGCCACCATGTAACTGTGGCTGTTACCCTCAATATGTGTGCTTAGGGATCCTGGAGGGGTTATTTAGCTAAAGTCAGTGCAATACAGAATCTTCTTTCCATGTGGTTGATACAAAAAAAAAAAACAACCCTAGAAACATCAGTGATGTACTTTGATCGATTTGATATTATCAGGGATGATCACATCTCACACTATTTGACAAATTTGTTTTTTTCAAATTCAGATTTTTTTTTGTATTTCAATGCCTAAATTCCTATAAGCAACAGATGTGGCACCAAAAGTCTGTGATTTTGCACACCAGAGCACAGAGATTCCATAGAGCTTTTTGCTCCCTAGCTCCCACTCAGCACTCAGGAGCTCTCAGTAGGAAACCCAAAGTGACAGCCAAAGCTACTGGAATATCCATCCAATTTCTTTAGGCTGGAAGTACCCAACGTTTTTTTCTCAGGAGTCGCCATTAGACTGTAAAACGTGAGGGCTGGTTAGATGGCAAAGTTCACCTCTAGCACCAGACGCTGGTGTTAGGTAAGAGGTTCTTGGCCAAAGCGGTTGCCTTCTGCCAGACCACAGCAGCAGCAAAACCCTGGGCCAAGCCCAAATGACCTTATGATAAACAGAGCAGGGCATAAGCTTGTCTAAACTTCTGGCAGTAAAAATACAGGGGCTGGGCAGCATGTGTGTGTCTGGGATTAATGAGACTCTTAGGAGTGGGGTTCAGGGGGGGATTGCAGGTCTTCGGTTTTAAATGTTTTATGGCAAGCCTGAACAAACACCATTAGTCAGTTCAGTGCTTATTAATAATTAAGCTGGAGAGCAACAAGCTGCTTTCAATTGATTTTTAGAGGGGAAAAAATCAAGAAAAAACAAGGGCCAGCAGTCTCAAGTCGTCACGCTGATAAGCCTGAGTCCTTCAGCGCACAGGGCTGCAGAGGGTCACACTCTGCTGGGACATCCCCGGCCAGTAATGATGGAGACCAGCCCCTCTGGCCACCGACACCCTGCTCACGTTTGCTGCTCTCCCTGTGCCTGGTGGAGCTGACAGCAACACCTCCTCCATTTCGAGCTCACCCCTTGTGCAGGTGCCATCAGTGGAGCCAGAAGTTTGGGCCCTTTCCCCATGTCCAGCCTGGGGCAACAGGATTTTTCCTCACACAGGACAGCCCCGGCTTGTCCTAGCCCCCATTCAGATGATGAACAGGGGTTGCCAGGGCCGCCATACAGGTGGATATACCTATAAAAGTGTGTTTTAGTCACTCCTCATGTATACAGAAGACAACATTAAATGACCAAATATTAATGGTTT
>WTSP01020462.1:31238-84598 GCA_025331215.1 Actenoides lindsayi
AGGAAAGGAAAGGAAAGGAAAGGAAAGGAAAGGAAAGGAAAGGAAAGGAAAGGAAAGGAAAGGAAAGGAAAGGAAGAGAGAAAGAAAGGTAGTGCTTTTTCCCAGTTTCTCTAACTGCAGATTAGACTAAATTTAGATGAGATGGGACTGAAGAACTGTAGAAGAAATTCTACTACCACATCTTTTCAGGATATCAGGGGACTAATATTTTAAGGTTCTCCACTTGACAGTATTTATATTTTAACAATCAAATGACAAACATCACTTGAATAGAATGCATGCAGTAGAATATGTAAAAGCATGTTATATACTTCTTGAGCAATTTCTCATCATAAGTTAAAGCTGAAAACACCACATACATCTAACTTTAAAAGTACTTAGTACTACTTTGAAGAAACTTTTTCAAATTTATATCTAATGTCAGCTGGTTTAGGAAATGAATTTAAAGCAATTTTAAATATTATACTTGTCCTCCCATCACTTCATAAAATGTAGCAACTTTTAGAGTAATAAATTTCTAATTTTTAGATTTCCATTACTCTTTTTCTTCTAGAAAGGCCCAGTCAGTATTTTTTTTAGTTTTTAATTATATTTACAAGTAAGCAATAAGGGAAATTTAGAAACAACTGCAACAGAGGAATTTTAAAGCTGATTAATAAATTACTACATGTTTAAACATACTCACATAGAACAAATACTACAGGTCTTTTCTTAATCTTATTTACAAGGAAATATTTTTTCCTTTGATGGCTGTTTTGAAAAGAAAATTATTAAATAATACATGCTGTGGCCCATTACTGTTGATCCTTAAAAGGCATCTTCATGCTTCTTGCAAAATAAGGTTTACAGCCTAGAATGGTAGCTAGATCATTTGGTCCTGAATTTGTCAAAGGGAAAGATTCTTTTCAATAAGAGTTAATGTCAGAAAAATCCTTCATTCCTATTAGTGGTTAGACAAGGTATAAAAGTATAAGCACTGACTCAGTATTTTGTTTATGAAACTGAATTTAGTAACACATGCTACAACCTAAAAGGTGTTGAGACATTACTGAACTTTCACTTCTCCCTATCCTATTTCTTTTGATTCCTGAAGATTAATTTAAACTGTTGGGGTTCTTTGCTGCTATTAATGATCCTACCATGCACAACGGTGACACTGCTGTGCCATTAAATTCACTCTGAATACTTCAGCCTTCTCCCCATTATCCTGTGTACCTCTTTCATCCTTTGACTCTCCGTAACCTCTTATGACTTTTTCAGCAGAGGTAGCTAGTGATGATGATAACCGTTGGCACCTACATAAGCCAATATTTTCTTTTAGTGTGTATGTCAGAGAAAGGCTACCATACTTAAAGCCAGGAGTGAAACAGTCTGAATATCCTAGTGTGCAAGGTCATCAGAAGAACGTGAGTGACATGTTGAGAGGGATTTTAAGGAGGGGAAACAAACACACTACAAAAGGATACTAGAATCCAAACAGACAGCTGACATTATAGGTTTCCCAGAACTCTCATAGTATGTCTAACTTTAAAATGTTATTGTTACAGACTGCATTGCTTTAAAAAAAGTCACAAATGCTCATATACTTCTAGTCAATGAGAAAAGCTGGAAAGGATCAGAAAAGTTCATAAAAAGTACAAAAACCTTCATTTGCTTTAAAGGATGTTTCAGTTTATTGCAGGCATATCCATCATCACACATTTAGTAACCGGGTAATGATACATAACCAAGATAAATGAGATACTGAAATATATTTCTTAAGCAATAAAAAAGTTTTTCTCATTATTTCCCCTTGGAATTGTTCCTGTAGGTATTGTATTCTATACATTATTATTATTTTAGCAAGACAATTATTTTTTAATAAAGCGTTTGACAAAATGTTTCAAAAAGATATATTCAGAATGGGTTACTTAGAATCATAGAATGGCATGGGTTGGAAGGGACCTCTGGAGATCATCGAGTCCAACCCGCCTGCAGGAACACATAGCACATGTCACACAGCAACAGATCCAGGCGGGTCTTGAATGTCTGCAGAGAAGGAGACTCCACAACATCTCTGGGCAGCCTGTTCCAGGCTCTGTCACTCTCACAGTGAAGAAGTTTTTCCTCATGTTGAGGTGGAACTGCCTGTGTTTCACTTTGTTACCATTACCTCTCATCCTATAACAGGGCACAGCTGAAAAGTGACTGGCCCCTTCTACTGGACAGCCACCCTTCAGATCCCCTCTCAGTCTTCTCTTTCCCAGGTTAAACAGCCCCAGGTCTCTCAGCCTTTCCTCATAAGAGAGATGTTCCAGTCCCTTCATCATCCTCCTACCTCTCAGTGCTCTGTTGGACTATCTCTAGTGAATTTCCCTGTCCCTCTTGAACTGGGGAGACCAAAACTGAACACAGTACTCCAATACTCAATGAGACATACTTCCATTCATACAAAATTAGTTCTGACAAAGCGTCAAAAATAATGTCAATACGTGAAAGTACCAACTAGCATTCACTGAGTTTCTACTGTAATTCTTATTTGTCTAATACATGAATTTATAGTCAACAGTAGCTGAATACTATTATTATGGAAGACAAACTCCTTAGCTAATTCAATGCAATTTATGTGATGTATTAAATACTTGGTTTTGCAGACATTCAGCTACATTAATCCTTTCTAAAAGGTCAAAAAAATAACACATCTGTAAACTCACAAATATTATTGAGCTGTTCACAGAGATAATAAAAATGAATGAGGATAGAAAAATAGGAAACTGAAGTTAAAATTTTAATAAAGAGAGACTGAAATAAGTATGTAGATTTAGCATCAGTTCAGGCTCATATTCCAAATATATTTAGGTTTAAATGTGTGTGTTAATCATTGAGTTTTCTTTTAAATTGATTTAAAATAGAGATGAAACAATAAGTTAAATTCATTTTGGCACATACATGTAGCAAATAAGAAATGGAAAAAGTTATTCCATAGAAGAGGGTTCTTCAGTTATAAAGTAGACGTAAAAAACTTTCATGTCTATTCAGACATCAGCACTAAAGGATTGACTAGACATGAGAAATAAATATGGGGTGCATGTAAAAGAATCACACTTCAAATATCACTAAATTAAAACACAGACTTTCTGTGAACACTGAACCTGATTCTAGAAATCTCCAGTGACCCCCCCAAATATTTAAAAAATACATTTAAATAGTAAAATCTACAGAAAAAAAAAAGGTAAAATTAAGTGGTTTTAATACTTATTACTGGAATAGAGAGAGCGCTGCATTATCTAACAATTAAGCAGAAACATCCAAGCCACCTAGAAGTACTAAAAAGGTATGCTTCAAGTAATAACACTTGGATCCATCCTCAACAAATTGCCTTGGCTGGATACAATTCACCAAGTGCTGTGCCGCAGGCATAGACCCGCCAGAGGGCTGTAGCTGGAGCAGTATTGCTTCCTGTCTTGGTTTTGACATGAGACTGTAGCTTGCTTTGCTTCCTTGCACGTTCTTCACCCATGCAGACACAGAGACAACAGTTGTAAATATAGTACTTGAAGGCTTATAGTACTTATAGTACTCAAATTCAAATAGGGACTAGAAAGAAAAAAAACCAAAACACTCATGCTTTCAAATATTGCAATTGTTAAAGCATTTTATTTTGGTACCTGGCATGTAATTTGTGAGTGTTTAGGCAAGATGAGGATGCTGTAGAGACTGTATGAGCAGTACTTTGGCATTCACACAGTGTAACACCACTTGCAGCCGCTGCAATATCTGCAATGCCATAAATATTAATCCAGCTTGTCCCCTGATCCTATTAGATCTCTTCACACCTATAGTCAGCTCCTAAAGCACAAGACTGGGACAGTAGGAGTCCTGCTGGAGGACCAGAAAGAATAATGTGTCAAGCTGTGATACGGGTTAAAAAGTGAGCTGGGGATGGGAGCGATGATTCAGGCTGGGCCAAGGCATCTTCAAGAGCTGCCCTAAACATGGATGTAGACTCTGCGATGCTATGTCTTTTTCATTGTTGTCCATTCTCAAAAGATGAGCATTCATCAATTACTCTGAATTTCTTAGCATCTCTTCCCAAGAGTGTGACTTTCCATTTGATACAGTTGACTGCTGTGCCACTGCTGCTCCAGTCTCCAAGGCCACTGGTTCTTCCCCTACAATGCCTTGATCCTCCTATGCACTGACTGAGAATCTCCAGATACCAACCAGAAATTTTTCTAATTTAAATCTCCCCAGTTTACTTCTATCTGATCTCCAAGAAAGCTTCCCCGTGCTCCAAAGCAGAGTGTTAGTTCACCTATTAATCGCTACTTCCCTATAGTTAACAGTTGGTGTTAAAAATTGGAACACCATAAGCAACCACAGTATATATTACATGTAATACAACTGAATAATGTTATGCTTCATCCTGTGAATTATAAAATAAACTCCTTCTGGAGATACTGGAATGGAAATCATGCAGAAAATTACTTGTCCAGATTGCCAGCCACGTGGAAGAATAAGGTTTAGAGGCTTTAATGTCTGATCTCAAATGCTCGACTGGCTGAAATTTAATGCTGCTTATTTTGTGGTGCTCTTTCAGATAAGATCCTATAAGGAAAGGTCCTGTATTTGAAGGTCCTGTACTCTTCTTTATTTTTTTTCTTTATTTTTTTTCCCCAATGTGATTTATCTCAGCTGTCTTTTTCCAAAATTCTCACTTTTCCCATTAGATGTTCTGCTCACCTACCCGCAGCATACATCTTCCAGCCCAGAAACAATGTAATGGTGCCTTTTAATTACTGCTTTTAAAGTCCCTGGGAATTTTACAGCTGTATAAATGTCAGTGGTATTCTATAAAATACCAGTTACATGAAAAATCTTGGAAACCTACCCAGCTCTGACATTTACAGGAACTGGATGCAAGTGCAACGTGACCGCTTTGAATAAGACATTAGGGCAAGTTGATTTCATTGATAGTTCCTAATAATCCTGCTGTGAGTGCCAGAATAGGGTTTACTCTGGTTTTCTTTTATCCGTTCCCATGAAGCATTTTCCATTCCTTCAGAGGAAGAAATAAACTCGGCGCTGGCTGCACTGGCAGCCCTCTGCTTGTCCAAGTTCTCCAGCAGCGCTCACTGCTTCTCAATACCTAGGATTATTTTGAATGCCACAAGATGGTGCCAGCAGTCAGGGGAAACCGGGGCTGAACCGATCCAGGAAAAACGGCCTGAGTTGAGATTGTCAGGGTTAGTTAAAGACCAGCTCCCAGGACCTCTTGTTTCTGTTTCTGGTAGTGGACTTCAGTTCCAACCCCTTCCAACTGCTCTTAAAATATTTTTCATGTTTCTGCATCTCATTTCAATAGCCTATTTTAGGATTCAGCTCAGCATGCTGTAGGGCAGTTGGCATTTCCTCAAAAATTTCGTTTTTATAAAAAGACAAGGGCTTCAGTTGTTTCCCTAGTTCCTAACAACTGTTTAAAATCAAGTGACATGGAAAATCTAGTGATCTCTGTGTCTTAATCCTTCATGTTGAATTTATTTTGGATTAATATTTGAATGTGACTATTTTTGTTACTTAGTCACTGCGAAATCAAACTAAATTTCAGGGTTCCTTTCAAGAAATCAGTTATTCTAAGCTCTGCATTATCATGATGGGTTTCTCAAGGGAAGGTGTTAGCACCTTGATGACAAAGTGGACCAGAATCTTTCTGCTGAGTGGGTATTGCTCACATCATAGTAAATTGCCCTCCAGATATTTCCTATCTTTGAGACGGGATGTAAAATTAAGTCCTGCTCAAAATTAAACATTAAAGCACTTTTGTAGGGAAGCCTGGAGGTTCATGCAAAGTGGAGATGTACCATTGCAGCTGTATTCCTGGGTGTAAGTCAGATGAATTATCTCTGAAGTGCCTTTCTCTCTACATTGATTGCAGAGGGAACCTAAATACTTAAAGTTAGGTGATATGAATCTACTATGAGGTGAATCACTGGAGTTCATAGGGGTATCAGGACAACCAAAAGAGGAAGCCCAAGTTTCTTGAGTGTTTAGCAGCTACTCTAACAACTAACTTGGAATTGCTTTTAAGCTTGCCTCTGTGAGAGATCAGTTTGCCAGGCCTTTTTCATTGGTTTCCACACAGGTAAAAGTTAACCTTTACCCAAGCATTCACCATAGGCTACCCACTCAATGCATCAATCACTTCTTTCAAGTGATCCAGACATCACTTCAACAGTAACTTTTGCATTGAGGTTTGAAGAATAAGTCAATGTCCTCAGTTGGATCAGCTTTTATCGGAAACAGACTCCATAGATCAGTAGCATCACATAGACTTCTGTGTAGCACTGAAAAATAAATGTCTGTGGTCAGCGGTTCTTGGTCTGTTGATTTGCATCTGGGTGTCTTGCCAATTGATGCTGTGGTGCTGAAGTAGCCTCAGAAGTCAGTATTTCCTACTTCCAGCGTTCAGCCTCTAATCCGTGCCTGTTTTCAAAGGTGGAAGCTGATGAAGTTTGGCAGTGCAGGAAATAAGGCCTCTTGTGCAAGTCTATAAATACAGCTATAGATGCCAGGCTGAAGTAGAGAAGAAAACAGGCAGAGCTCTTCTGATATAGCTGCTGTCTTATAGACTCCTGAAAGTGCCATTACACACAGCTCTTATCAGCCATGATTTAAATGGTAACATCTGTAGAAGAAAGTAACCACACTAGCATCTTCTTCGCTGTATCTACAAGACAGAGAAAGAGAGAATAAATCTTTAAAATATTCTTTTTTATCTCAAACACACAAAATACGCAGTATGACTTTTGCTTTCAATTAAGTAGTCATTCTTGGAAGTTCACATGTCTAAAAAGCTGTTTTCATTATAGAAGATGAATTTAAAATTTTTAAAATAATATAAAGAAATCATACTTTTTTGCTTTTATTCTACTTAGTTTGCTGTCCCTGCAGCAGCTCTGTGCCAACAGAGCATGCAATCTCCAAGCATGCCATCTCTTCCCAGAGCAGTGACATTTAGGCACAGCTATTTGAGAACTCAGTGTATGAGGCTCTGCTACAGGTGATATTTGATAACAGAAGAGGTGCCTGGGAGTCTGTGACCTTTAGTGAAATAAAACAGTGGGATAACAAGGATCAAAATTTAAATCCTGTGGACCCACAACGAGCATGTCTGGTGCTGGGCCCTCGGAGGAAAGGCATCTTTGGAGCTGTCTGTCATAGCTTGCTTGACATTAGCATCTCTTCCATGCTGACCCCACTGAAATGTCACAGCCCATTTCTTTCAGTCCAAGCACCCAGTGCCAATGCTTGTGGCACAAGGTTACATTAACACTGAAAGATTTCTGATGCATTGGCCTGAAGGCAGAAGACAAATAGGGGTGCTTTCTGTTCCAACTCAGGTAGTCATATTGCCCTTTCAGAGCAGCCTCCCATGAATTTAGTCTAGGTTTTCAACACCATGATCCGGGGGAAGCTTTGTGCTTGTGTTGCAGAGAAGCTTCTCCAAGAGGGCTGATAGCAATGTCTGTGTGAAGCAAGGAGCTCTTTTCCTTAAGGACAAGGAGAGCAGGAATGCTCATAGATGTGGAAGGAGCTTTGGGAAATACCATCAGCTGCTTCACAGAGTGTAGGACTTGTTTCTTAGATCTTGCCTCAAGCATAAACACTTGTTTGCCTACTTGCTTGTGTCAGTGGTTACCTGAAACACGGTTTCCAACACACTCACCTCCAGAGGAGATGAGAAAAGATACATGCCGCAGAAGACAGCTACACAGCTGCACACACTCCTCATGCTACTGCATGATAATGGTGTAAGAACAAACACAAAATAGAGTAAACCTTTTCCAACCCTTACATTAACCTATTTTTTTGTGGAGGAAAAAACAAAAGAAAATAAAAAGGATGCTTTAGAAGCAGTTAAGATGTGCATAAATGAATGGCCAGATTATCTCTGTAAACCTTGGTCTACAGTTTTCAATACAGGGCAATAAAACCTCCTGGGAAAGAGGAGCTCAGTGTCCTTCAGGAAAAAAAAAACAACACACACACACACACACACCAAAAAACCCAAACCAACCCACAAAAAAAAAAAACCCTGAACAAAACCTCCCTGAGCTATTTTAGAAAACTGAATAGCTCTGCATAAATACATTTTCCTCCTCCAAAAGGCAGGTCACAGCAGCCTCAATTATCAGAGGCCAGAATGGAAAAAACATAAAAATAAATCCTTTCAAAGTTTGCTCTCATTACCACATTTGGCATATTTAAACATAAACACCATCTGTGTTTATCATGAAATGCAGCGATAACTGCCGTCCAATCTCACAGTGACACCAGTGTTTATGGAGTGTTACAGTAAGGGGCACATGCAAAGCTTCCTCAGAAACTGAGCTCCCCTGAAATTATTTGCACAGACACCAGCTGCTTATGTAGACGAGAGGTGCTTTTGCCAAGAAAAGGATTACCATGGAAGAAAAACAAAGCCTCAAACCTTGCTCTCATGGCAGCTTCTTCTAGCAACCCCAAGGAGGCAAATAGCAGAGAATGTTACTCACAGCAATGAATCAAGCCATAAAATGCACTTTGTGCTTTTAACGTTTTAACTCCCACTGGGGGAGGAAGAGCATCTGCAGAGCTCTGGGATGACCACACTGCTCTGCACCCATGCTGGCAGAGCAGGGACCTGCTGCCAGACTGGGCACTATGTCCTTGCAACAGTCCCTCTCACCCAATTCTGATGCAACATCTCCAAGACATCCAGGAAGGGTTTATAGGCAAACAGGAGCTGATGATGCCAGTGAGAATGGTTCCTCTGCAGCCACTGTGGGAGCTTGCTCCACCTGCCACGTGAGCCCATGGATCTGGGCTCTGGATGATGTTTATTTGGGCTCGCCATGATCCTACAGCACAGACTACTTCTGTGCAGAAGCAAAATCAGAATTAAAAGACAAGGAGAGAAGCAGAAGCAGGAAATGCCCTGTCTAAAGCTAGGACACAACACTGCCAAGGGTTGACAGCTTCATCACAAACTCTTCTAGACACCATTGTCTAGATCAACATAGGCATTTGAAGGCCTCCCACTGGGGGCCAAATTGTCCCATGTGTCTGGATCCAGGGGCCTATCAATCAGCAACATGTCCTCTGTGAAAGCAAAGCCATCAGCTGTCTGAAACACAAAGCTATGTGTAATGGCAGGCCTGCCTTCACTGCAGGCTGTGGCATCCAGACCAGTCTTTGGTTCTCCTTTGATGATACACAAGATTTAGACAGACAGCTCATATTAAAATCCCATTGTGTGGTTTGCTTCACCATATGAAAGAGCTGTGTGAATAATTTTATAAAATGTCAACTATTTTTAGATGATAGAAGCAATTATGTGAAGATATAACAATCTCTTCAACACTGAAAGATTTTAAAAATAAAGAAAAGTAGACATCCAAAATGCCTTACATCACCTGAACCTGAACATCCTGGAACAACATCTGATCTCCATTGCTCTAACATCACTTGCCCAAAAACAATGAAGGTGAAGAAGAATGATACTGGTATCATTCAGAGCATCATTTGTCTCATTACCTCTCTTCTTTTAGAGGTGGCATTGAATGATCTGATGTGTAACAGGAATACATTGAACCATGCAAGGACATTTCATTTACAACTAAAACAAATGAAAAATCCACAGCATTAATGTTAATTTGTTCAGTTCCAGCCTGATGACCTTATGAGAAGCAGAACAGCAGAAGTTAGCAAAACTATAGACATCAGGTTCACAGTATAAAACCTCTCATCAGTAATATGTTCGTAGTGTCAAATTTGAATTTTATTTTTCTTAATTTCCTCTTGTTTACCCTAATCACGCTGTTAGTGTGTTTGCCTAAGCATTTTTTCTCTATCAATGATGTTTACTCTCCTCAGATATCTGCAGATTACTTTCACATCTGCCCACACACTGTTACACTTCATACAAAACCTACTTAGCTTTATGATTTCCCCTTAGAAGCTGATCAATCTGATCTTCTCCTGACATTGTGGCTTTACTTTGGACTCTGTCACCCCACCAAGACAGTGGTCTCAGGGCCCTGTGTATTCTTCCAGAAGCTGTGAAGGCAGCAAGGATGACCTGCGTGGTAAACACCCTGGCCCACAGCCAGAGAAGCAGTTTTCAACCTGTGCTTAACTTTAAGCACATGAATAATCCTACTTGCTTTGCTGAGATTACACATGCCCTTAAAATAAAACCTTGCTCAGCTGCTGTGCTGGAGTGGGACCAGAGGGCTCCATCTATTCTTCATCAAGCCCATTGGAAAATGACTTTTCACTCACTTTTCCATGACAAAATGAATATTGTGTGAATAAAGTTCAGGGTGTGTTTTCTTGCAAGTATTTGTCTGATTTGCTGCTCACTATCACTTCAGTGTCTCTAGATGTGCTCCCATATCTGCTCTTCTTCTCCCTACAAACATTTGGGGCTTATGTAACTTTCCAGAACAAGCTCATGTTGCTCCAAGGCAAGACACATTCTTGTTGTCTTCAGTTTGGTTTAAAAAGAGCACTTGGACAAGCCAGGGAATGAAGATAGCTTTGGTGATGGGTTTTCTCTGAGAAAGTACAGGAACGTATGGTGGGGACGTAGGTGAAGTGGCTTGAAGGCAGTGTGGGACTGACTTCCTACAGGGTTTCTGCTGGGTTACTGTGCCAACTCCAAGACTTTTTCCAGCGGCTGAGGTAGCCCTAACGTACCTCTCCCACAGAGCTCCCCTCATGTCTGCGAAGATATTGGTCCTTCTCTCCTGCTTCCCCATGGAGACATCCACAGGGTCTCTTTTTCTTCTGTGCTTAGAGCCATTGATTTTTATGAAACTTGTAAAAACTGAGCCTGGGGACACACTGGCTCATGTCAATCACAGTTTGATAGTGTGATAACAAGGAAAAACACATACACACATGCTGTTCTGCCTAAACCATGGTATCGAGAGAGCTTTGCTTCTGTAGAAAACTAGGCTAAAGGGAGACTAGTTTGAAACTAGGAGTTATCCCAGTTAAGAAGAGTTTTACTGTGATGATCACATTCTCATTCCTTTTAAGCATCTGTGATGCTGAGTGCCTTTAAAGACTGATCTACTTTAATTATATGTCCAACTATGGACTGAAGAGTGTAATGCTATTTCTACAGATCTGCATCTTGGGCCATGTTTTCTGCTGAAACATGGCCTGTAACAAAGGTCTGAAGCTCTTTATGTCTAGTTTACAGTACTGGTAAGGCAGACAGATGTTGGTGACTGTACAGATAGCACAGGTTTGAAGATACAACATCTGTGGTGTGAGAGAAACCCAGTATCAGTATGTTTGAACTCCAGGAAGGAGACCACATGAATAGTTGCAACATTCACCAGAGGCTTCTTCTGCACTAGTCAGTGAAGTGGCCACAAGCACAGCTCAGAGAGCAGGAAGATGCCTGGAGGAAGAGTGAAGGTCACTCAGTGGTCCCATGGTGAAATATGGTGTGTGCCCATGGAGCTGCCATCCTGCCGCAGTTGCAGATGTCCCATGGGCTCACCACATCAGAGTAGTCATAGCGCTACTCATGGGAAGGAGACCAAGCTTTACTGCTGGATACACTGGTGGAGGAATTTACTGGGATCTCTGAAACACCCATACACAGCACAAGGGCTGCCTCACCTCCAAGTTGATGGTAGATCAGGGGTTTTGTGTCTCTCAGGTTTATTTTTTCATCTCAGTTAATATCTCAGTTAAGGTCTTGTGTTATTAAGACAAATAGGCCAAAGAAGTTTTCTTCTAGGATCCATGATTGCACCTTTTGACTCTTCTCTACCAGAATAGATTGTCTCTGTCTTAAGAGCAACCACATGTGGGCAGAACACACAAGGATGAGCCCCATTGACTGCATGTGAAGTGAACATGTCCATGGCCTCTTCTCCAGCCTTCATCTACAGCTAAGGTGTAGATCCATACAGTCCATTAGTTCTATATGTACATTGGATCTACTGGAAGCTGAACTGTGCCCAGGCATTTACTGCACAGAGGTGTAGCTGCCAGGGCCCAAAACCATGCCAGGGAGTGTGCTGCTAACTATCCCACCAGAGCAACTGCAGGCCAGTGGTCAAAGTCCTGTCCCTTTCTAGTTTACTTGCATAGGTGTAGCCAGAGAGCAAAGGAAGGCCTAGGAGAAGACAGGCTTTGCTGGAAACTGACTGATGAAGATCAGGGCAAGGATAGTTTCTGCCAAAGGTGACAGCATTAGAGCTAGGCCATAGCTGGAGCAACAAGCCTAGCCATCATCCCATCCATACCAGTTGAGCTGCCAACAGGTGAGCCCTAACCCTTGCAGAGCGAGCAATAAGTATCAGAGTGGAAGGAGCAGGCAGGGCAGAGAGGGAACAACAACTCACACCAGTCTGGATGGACCATTTCTTTAAGAGAAATCATCCCATAGCTAGGAGCCCAGACTCTCAAGTCTTCTGTGAAGTAAACCGCCCTCTTTCAGCACTGCACATACCTTTCATATTTCTTTCCCGCAAGGAAGTGTTTTGTGATGATTAATGAATTATGAAGGTCACCTTTTGGGTCTTCAGCTCTTGCTGAACTCCAAAGAAAACAAATTCTGGAAGAGTTCCAGCGAAAAGTGTCATAGCAAATGCTTCCAGTTTACTTTATTTATGATTATGCTCACAATGGTCTTATTAAGTACGTTTTTAAAATAAACAGGACTTGAGACTTTGTGAAATGCTGGGATTTTCTATCTTAAAACATCTGCTGCCTATTTCTTAAGGACCATTTAGGTAATGCTAGAGCACGTCTAGATATGCATCTATTTCCTGGAAATCACTTAAACATTCTGCAAAAATGTAGAAAGCTGTGCCTTTACCACCCGAAGAAAACATAAGAATAAACCAAATGAGGCTGGGTAGTTGCTAGTTGAGAGAAATTCAATAAATCTACCCTCCACATGAACTGTATTGGTATGTGAGACTGGAAAGCTTTCTTGTAGGAGGCAGAGTAAGTTGACTGTAAGGCTGTATAACTCAGGCTAATAATGCATGATGCTGCATAAAGCAACCCAGCCATTTCAGAAGTATGGTTTTTTTCTAACATCGTACCTATTGAATAAACATCTGGACTCAAATCTTCCTCCACAACTGAAGATGCTCTGGGTGGGAATCTCCTTTTACGTGTCTGTAACCATTAGATGGTTAATAATTGATTTCCTTGTGGAATCTTGAAAGGAAGTCAAAGAATAAAATCAGAGTCAATATTCAAGGTTCAGCTGCTGAAGAGTGCTCCAGAGCATTTTTTGATTCTTCCTCCCTTCTCTGTTCCTCAGCACATCACAGCCTTGATGTCCCTCTGAATAATGGCATACCCTGCCTCAGTTTGCTCAAGTCACACTGAACTGACTTGAAGGATGCAGCCACGATTGTAAGAACCTTTGCTAAGCTGCTGTTGCGAGGGATGTAGATATCCCATCCCATCCATTTATAGTGACTATTACCATTCTTTTCTAGAAGGAAACAAAAGTCCAGTGGCTCCAAGCACATGCTGGGATCATGACTAGACTTCACAAGTATCTGTCTGTTATAGATAGCATGATAAAACTAATTGCCTATGTCTGTTTTGATGATTCTTGGTCTCTCCAATAGATGAATAGGGACCATATAACTATGTGATGTTTGGATTAAAACTGCCCTAGACTACTAATTCCCCCTAACAGAACTACCACGCTTCATTGGAGACTAATCTTGTTCTAGATCTGGGAAAAAAAGAAAAGAAGAAAAAAACATGAGAGCTGTAATATAATGTAAGGTGATGTGATACATCAAGTCCAGCTTGCAAGAAAGGCTTCAGAAACACACATAAAGACTTTGATAAGACCACAATGGAAAAAGCTTTTCTGGTTTTAAATGGTAACCGTGTGATCCCAGCAATGAACAACACCCTCAACAGTAATTCTTGAGGACACATGACTTTACCTTCATAGCCCACAGATCATCTTCATGGCGGAACTTACTTTTATATTTAGCTGGGGAAATAAAAAAAAGGCTATCACAAGCCTTTAAGGATCATCTTAATTATTTACAAATGCACAAATTCGAAGCACCTGGAGTCTAAACTGTCTCTTTGTGCTTAGTGGTTTTGATCTCAGGTTCATTGCTCCCTTGGCCTTATCCTGCACCTAACCAATTAATTGAAACACATCAGACTTCTTTAAAGGTCCGTTCCAACCCAAAACATTCTATGATTCACCCTTGCCATCTCAAAAGAAACAGCTATATGCCAAACTCTTATTCCTGTAGGTGAAGGGTTTGTCATTTGATGTAAACTCAAAGCCACAAATGTAAGGTCACAACATCTGGTTTTACACTGGTGATTAACAGCACATATATTTCTTCCTAACTTTGTCTCCATAGTCATCATGTCAGCTGTATCTGCCAAGATGGTGCACATTGCACGGCCTCACTGCTGCTGAGCTGTGTCAGAGCACAGGCACGTTGACCTCTGGGCATCACTCCAAACACTTCATATCCTGGAAACAGCTGCAGCTACTTGCACAAGCCTCTTGAAAGAGCATCAGTCTGGAACCAGCATTGTCTGGATTTGTTATTAATGAAAATGCACTGATCCTGCTGGAATTTTTCTCGAGTTCCCATGTGGCTGACAGAGAGGCTAAAGCCTGGCATGACAGCATGCTTGACTGTTAGCATTAAATATGATGTTTCCAGGCCCTGGAGCTCCTTGTGCTATTCAGGAAGGTTACTAAGGTCTCCACCAAAACAACTAAGGAATATTCTTAATTCTAAGAAAAGAAGGGAGTCAGCCTCATGCAGGCAAGAATTAACCATTCTTGTCCCCTTACCGCAGAGGGCATGGCAGAAGGAAAGAGAAACCTGGCAGGAGCATTGCCTGCCTTGGCTTGCTGGGAGAAAAGAAAAAAGGTATCATCCAGAATATGTCACCTTGAGAAAGTTCTCCTTGTCAGAGCTTCAGAAAGAGAAGCAAGGGTCCTTCCTCATATTAATATTGTTTTAGCACACATTAGAGGGGCCCTAAAGTAATTCTCATATAAACTGCAGGCTAGCAGGTAAGAGGGGTTGCTGTGTCATCCATCCAGGAGTCGTTACAAGACAGAAAATTTCTTTGTTTGAAGGACTTTTGCAGCCTCCCAGCTAGGAGACTTTTGTGTTACTAACAGCAGAACCTGCCTGCTGAGATCACTTCTGTCTCATCTGTGAAGAGAAAATCCTAGCCCTCTCTTGGGCATATGGTTGTGATGGAAGTCATCATTAAGAACCAAAGTGAAGCTGGGATGCCAGAGTCTTGACATCTCTCAAATGCAGTGCAGTGGGTCTTCCACTGCTGCATACACCAGCAGTGGGGTGGACAACGGTGCCCTTCCTGGGCAGGGCTTAGCCCGTGGCCTTACTCCCTGGGCTGATATCACTACAACAGCAACTGCATGGTACATGTCCATGACAAAGTGCACATAGTGTTGGACATACCTAAACAGGTGAGAAAGCAGGCTCAGCACAACATCTGACCTTGCTGAAAAAGACCCTCAAACAAATCCTCAAATGAAGAGTAAATATAATCTCTTGATTATAAAATCTCCCAGGAATTAATCAGGTTCATCTGGATTTATGGGGTAGGAAGCATTTGCTCTACTCTGATTCAGTTCAGTAATGATCTGTACCAGCTGCTGTAAACGGGGTGAGTTCACTCCTTTGTTTCAGTTATGCCTACGCACTTGGGAGTCAGCATCCTTCTCCTGTGCAAAGCTATCTTCAGAAAGTTTCTCACTCCCATGGGGCTGGGGAAGCTTGCCTGCTGGCAGTCATGGGGGCCGTGCTGCCCCACAGCCCACTCTTCGTGTGCACACTGCCTCCCACCCTGGCCATCATTAATGGATAAAGCACAAATACCCAGAGGCAACAGCCATAGCTTGCAGTGAAGTCCCCCTTAACACACCTGCCTTTGCTCTCACGGGTTCAAATCTTTTCTTAGGATTTCATTCTGTTCTGTTTCTTCTAGTCATATAGCTTCAGTCTCAGTCCCTCTCCAGTCAGCGGACCTGATGGATAGTCACCTTTTTCAAAAGTGGCATGTACTTTCCCGAGGCATCTTTCACCTTTGGAGATAATCTGTTTACATGTAGACAACTCTCCTCCTTGCTTCTAGAGAGTGAACCCCTTAGAAGAAGGTCTGTATGAGTAGATATTGCATACCGCAGATGCAGAGAAGACAGAAGAGTCTTAGAGGACATGTCAATTTGCTACGTAGGCTTGACCATCCAGACAGAACAATGAAGTTACTGCTGTCAAGACCTGTCTATTTTGGGTCTTTATGCCTAGGTCCCTCTGACATGTACCACGAGTAAATGTTGCACTTCACAGACAGTTCTGCCAGACGTTCTGAAATTGCAGCAGTTGGAAGGAGCACTGGTGATTTTTATTGTACTTTCTGGTTAGGAGCTAGGACATCTTTCATAAACCTTCAAGGAGTAGAAACAGAACAGTAAATAGCTTCAGAATCCGGTTTTCTTTTGTTCTTGATTTTAACAGCTTCTGTCCCAATTATAATTATCTTCCATGTGATTTTAAAGCAACTATGAATTGACTGTAATGCATGCAGACTACTGATCTGTTTGTCATGCACAAAATTCATTCACTCTGACAGCAATTTCAGACACTGAACTTCAGCTTGTGACTCACAGCTTTGCGTAAATGATTCTACGGTAAAATCTGTGAAATAGTAAACCTTTGATAAACATTTTTTTTTAACAGATTCTTCAGTGTTATTACTCCTTATAAGGACTCTTTGCCAACAGAAAACACTCCCACACAAACAGGGGCAATTTAACTGGAGACCTTTTATGAGGTAGGTGATTGTTTTATACCTGAGCAGATATTTATTTGTGATTACTCTTAGTTACAGCAAAAAAACCTACATGTGGGCAGAGATACACGAGGGAAGATGAGAGCAAAACCTTGCTAGATTCCTTGTCCAAGAGTCACTGGGTCATTTCCTTAGGTGCTGCATGTGAACTGGTGCAAGTCTAGTCTAGTGGCTGAAGGATGCAGCCTAGGAGGAGATGCTATGAAACATAGAGCATTCCCTAAAAACTAGAGGCCTCTCCAAAACCACATGCTGTTTGAGAACCAGATCAAATCAGTCAAAACAATGAACAGTCTTGCTTTGCAAGCAGTAAAATAGACTTAAGTCTGATTAAATAATTGAAAACTTCATGGAAGTCTAGATGTCCTTCACAAAACTTGGTCAGTTTTACTAGATTATTCAAAACAATTGTAGACAAGGTTACCAGGGTCTACTCTCAGACCATTCAATATACCAACAATTGGCAAAATTGCTGGCCAGTGTCAGGGAAGCAGCAGATCAACTGTATCACCACAAAGACCATTCATCTGGAATTTATGGACATTAAGGAGCCTGGAAAGCCAGCCTGGCCAAAGCAGTGGCCAGCCATCTGAATTAACAGGGATTGATAGCTTAGCATTACACATTAACACATTACAGATGGTGACACTGTCAGGAGAGGGAACCAACCCCAAAACCAACAGTTGCCGTTAGTTATGCCATGCACTTCAGGTTGCAGAATTAGACCAGGTATTTCCTCTGGCTTTGCCATTGCCTGCCCAATAACCCTTTCAGTAGAGTTGTGATGTTAAATTTACCACAGTTTCATGAAATATCAGGGACAACTGTTTGCTCACGAACCGCCTTGTGGCTATTCTACAGCAGAGACTGGCTTCCAGCAGGCAAAATAGGTGCTAATTAACAACATCATTTCTGGGAGGGCAGCCCATGTCTGTGAACATCAGGATCAGCCCCACTGACCAGAATGCCCAATACCCAGCTCTGAAGCCACTGTGCTTCTGTCTTTCCTATACAATGCTTCTGAAAGCTGTGCTTGTTCTTTTTACTGATATCAGCCTCAGTGTCTGTGGCTTAATTCATATGAAAACAAAGTCCTATGGGCTCCAGAGGGAGACAAGCCAGACCCACAATAATGGGTATTCTTTATTTTATGGAGAGTAAGTGTGCAGCTGCCTCACAAATGCTGGTGTTGTTAGCAAACAATGAATTAGTTCTATTTTAGCTCCCCCTAATAAGGATCTTGCAGCAATGCAATAAGGGAGAGGAAACATAAGAGCCACTTGGAAGGGAACAACAGCACTACAGAGTGAATGAAGCCTTTATCGCACAGTGGTCCAACAAAAACAGGATTCCATGACTGTGGCAGTCGGAGCAGCAGCTCGGTAGCATGCAGCCCTACAGCTATACCTTCAGGCAAATACATAAGCTAAGATGTCACAGGATCCAGTGTGGTTAACTGAAGGGGACAAGACATAGGGTGCAAATATGCCACATCAGCAAACAGGTCAAAAGATCTTGGTCTCTTCCTGGTTTTATGCCCTGAGTGTGTGCGCTCATTGTCGGGGAGTGGCAAGAGCAAGGAAGGGCTTACTGGGACACATGGCCAGGCACAGGCATGTCTGCAATGGAGCTTGAGCAGGGACCACAGGCAAGGGCTTGAACTTAAACACAATCCTTGAGCAAAGGTGATGTGATATCCAAGGTTCTGATGCTCACCACACAAATGTCCCCAGAATGAGGCAGATGCTGTATGAAGTGCAAAGGTACAGTCCTCATGCCTTGCTTATGGGGAGGGGGTGTCTGGAAAAGAGAGAGGGGTAAGTGTGCAATGCAGGTGTATTGCAGGGAAATATTTGTGGAATTAGGTAACCACACAGTAGACTCATGAGATACTGAGGTAGACAGCAGCTATTGATTTTGTTGAGTCAAATGGAATTCGGTGGGACTCACTCACAAGACAGAAAGTCCTAGAGAGTAGTACATTACTGTACTCATACCGTGTATTTGGTAGTATCCCTTTCAGCCTCAAAGGCAGCTGTGACCAGTGTGACCATGACTTGACTTTATCTTAGCCGTCCCCATTTTCTGCCATGTTTCTGACAGCTCTAGCTCAATTTTCATTCTACTCTGTTCTCAATATTTGATAAGGGTGGAAAGCAACCCAGGGAACAAAGATATTCAGGCAATTAACACATCAAACAGATTGTCCCTTCCTCACTCCCTCCTCAGGTGAATGATCAGATAGATTCACACAAGCATAGAATACCAGGTTGGAAGGAACCTCAAGGATCATCTGTTTCAACCTTTCTTGGCAAAAGCACGGTCTAGACAAGATGGCCCAACACCTTGTTCAGATGAATCTTGAACACACAGATCAGGATCAAAGGCAGAACGGACAGAGTCCTCCTCGGATGCCAGCCATTGAAGAAGCGAGAAAGAAGCCAGAAAAAGACCTGAGCCGGGCAGGGCTTGACCCTCCTGATCCCTCAGCTTTATACCAAATATGCTGTATATGGTCTGGATACCTCGTTGGTCAGTGTAGGGTCACCTGTCCTGGCCACTCCTCCCTGCAGGTGCAGCCTTGCACTCTCTGCACCCCCCAGTCTGATACACAAGATCCAGCAGTGGCCTTAATCTGCACACCAGTCCTCGGTACTAGCTCTAAACATGGGGTGTTGTCACTGCTAGAAGCAGACACTGTCTGTGAGAACAGGCTGCTAACTTCAGACAGTGCAGTTAGAAGAACTGAGCTAAAAAGTAAAATCACTGAACAGAATTAGTTCTGTTCTCACTCAAACCAGGACATCAGGAAAGATTTTTCAGCAGCTGGATGATTCAGTAATACTCCACTGGCCAAAATGTGAAGCTGGAAATGGCAAACCCCAATTCAAGCCCTGACTTCTTGTTTGGTGCCTCAGGCAGTACCTTGATTGTATTCCCCAAGAACAGGGAGTTACAGGATTTTTGGTTCAGCTGCTGTCAGCAAGTAAGACCCAGAGAAGCATGTTCCTCCTTCTTCTTTGTACCTACTTAGGGAACATAGTGATGCTTTGCCCACCTCTGTGGCATCCTTTGGATGACTAAGAAGTACTGTGTGTAATTTTATGACTTCAAAGATAAAGAAGGAAGGGCAAAGCTCTACTACTTGCTGCTGTACTTAAAGCTGTAATTGTGTGTAAGTGCTTGCAAATATCAAGGCCACCTTTGGGAACAACTATGTTTAATGGCTCTTGCAGTATTTCATTTGTCCAGTAGAACATAATTGCTAAATCAATGTAAAGTGTCATGCATTTCTTTTTTCTGCTCTCCCTGGTGCTGTTCTTTCCAGTTACATATGTTCAGCTTTGATCTCCATAAAAATCAATAAACAAAGATCTATTTGCTCTCAAAAAAAACCCAAAAAACCCAACCCAAGCTTAACATTTAAGGCATTTTCTGTCATCTTGGTGTGGAATATGTAATCCCTCTACCCCTCAGGTTAACAGAAAGGGTGCCCAACTCAGCAAGCTTTTGTGAAATAAAGTAGCATAAAACCAGGTTTATACATAAAGGTTGTTTTTCTTGAGTCTCATTCTTAACCACAATCAGTGAAATTGTTTTTACTTGTACTCTCATAAAAGAAATACTGCCACTTCGCTGTTCCTGAAAAATGAAGGCAATTTTCACAAATTTTCAACAAAAAAGCCACAAACAAACAACAAAAAAGCCCTGAAGAGTTGACCTATGTATCCGTCCCCTGACATTCTCTTTGCGTTAAGCCCTGACTTTTCAATTTGTTTCTATGCATGGCTGTGAACACAACGGAGATGCTCATGATGCAGTCAGTCAGTGATTGCAAGAAGATAGGGCACAGCTATCTGACCACATGTGGGAGTAACCTGAAAATAATAAAAAAGGAGAAAGCACATTAAGCGTAAACTGAAATGTATCTATGTCTACACAAAAATAATCTTTACAGAAGATGTAGGAATACATTTGTGATAAAACCTTCATTTTGGCACTTAGGTCTTCACAGCGGCTCTTGCCTCCAGCCCGACCTTCTGTGCTTTCTAAAGGTCAGATACCACAGTCTGTAAAATAATGCCTTACCTCTCAAGCCATCTTGAGAAGTGGTGAGATTTCATGCTCTAAGATATACTTCTGCTCTTATTACAGAGAACAATTTTCAGGAATGATGCAACACCATCAGAACATCTCTCTGCAAAGCACAGCAGGGGCCTTGGGGGGGATTAAAGGCATTACACTCAGAAAGGTTTGTCGTCACAGCTCACGGGATGACTGCTCAGCAAAGCAGGCAGGGAAGCTGAGCAACCTGGGGCAACCAAAGCAATTCACTAATTCACTACCATTTTGGAAAGTACTTGGCTCTGATGTTAGCAGCTTGAGTATCAAAGTAGACTGGATGATGGCAAACATCCACTTAGAAGCATCAGAGTTTCAACAGATGGAAGGTAAAAGCTGTGAAAAGTACCTTCCTGGGGCCCCTTGACCCATTCCTCTCGCTTAACTCTTCTTCCTGTGGGCTGTGAAGTTTGGGGAGGTTTTTCTTTCCAAACAGAAGCAGACTGAAGCAGGTTTGACAGTCCAGTTCAACCAGTTGCTTACACTCCTTACAAGAAGGAAGGAAAGAAGCCAAATCCTCCTGCAGTGTGTGGGTGTATTGCTGTACCACCTGTGTTATTACTGACATTAGCAACCGGGCAAGATCCACAACGTAGCCATTACCATGCTGGTCACACCCTCCACGCCCCAAGCACCTTAGACTCCTCCAGCACCAAAAGCAGTGTCAGCATGAGGTACACTTGGTTCTGGTAGGAGGGAAACAACGTGTAGCCCCATTAAAAAAAAAAAAAAAAAAACCAGAAAAAAAAAAAAAGCTGTGTTTATCTGCAGCTGCTTGGTAAATACTGTCATCAGGGCTCTGTTTCACTGCTTTAAGTGGAAAATGTTTATGTCAAGCATCTTCCCCAGCACTTGTGTAAGGACACAGCACAGGGGGCGGAGAGCACCAGGAACAGGCATGCACACACCCCTGCTACATGTATGGTCACTGGTGCCATCATCAGCACTTGCTCTTGGCAGCAGCTTAGTCAGCAGAGAATGGCAGAGAGGAGCTTATGAGCTGAAAATGTTTCTTCCAATGCCACTCATCAAATGTGGTGTCCTTGGAGGGTGTTTGCAGTGGGCAGATGAGGTAGGAAATGAGGTCGGAGGATGTGTGGTGTTTGCCTCTGCAAGGAAGTGATGGTGAAATAGCCCATGGCAGGATTTTCCAGTTTGTCTCACTCTCTCTCCCAGCTTCTCTGGCTTAACTGGGCATCAGCAGCCACGCTGCAGAAATCTTCTAGCACTGTTCTTAAAAGCCACAAATGAGCTACAACTTGACTGGTGTCTTCAGAGTAAATCCTGGGATGTTAAACCAGCAAATTACATTCTCTCTCTCCTCATCTGACCAGTGGAAATTTCTGGAGGGTAACTGAAGCAGCCCAGGCACATGAGCCACCATGACCTCCTACTGACCAAAGGAGGCAAGTCTGGGCTCCACAAGTGTTAAGCCTAGCCCTAGCAAAACCAGGCAGCACCTACATATCAGAGATGGCTCTGGTCAAGAACACAGGAGCTGGAAACACGGTGTTGAGATTGCAGCTGGGGCTTCTGAATTAAAAAAAATTGTATCCAGCACTTTGAGACTGCAGTGGTGGGTGTGTGGGGCCAGAGCACCAAGGTCCAAGCAAACCTGGCACTTTCCAAACCTTGGTGTCCCAACTGAGAAGGTGTGGAGAATGTCCTCACATATGTGAGCAAATGCTTCTTCCTTCCAGAAGGCTTCCAGAGACTGCCCTCTCAAGACCCCTTCCCTCAGAAAGAGCACAGGAGGTGTATTAGCAGGACATGACAGCACTTCCTGCTTGCCTGGCTGGACCATCCATCATCCATTTAAGCAACTGCAGCAAAGACAAATCCAATTACCTGCTGGCCCATCAGCTCTTCTGTTCATCTTCTTCTCAAGGAAAAAGAACCCACGTCAACCTATGCAGCAAACCCCACTACCACCACCACAATAGCTCACACTTGGGAATGATGGAAGGACAGGGCCTCTGCTCAGACTGGAGGGGTGCTGTCTGACCTCCAGACACAAACAGAGGGCATGAAAGGGAGACAGCACCCCAGCAAGGGGTACAGGGAGGGATGGGGACAGAGACAGGCAGAGTGCAGCTGGGCTGCACTGTCCTGCACCCCACCACAGGGAACTGGGAGGTTGTCCTCAGCAGGCCTGGAACCAGTGTTTCTGCTGAGTGAGGAGCTCAGAAGAAAATGTTGTGCACACATAGAACTCATTAGATGTTTAACACAATGATATTATACACACAAACCGAGTATAGTTATGTATTAACAAGATCATAGAATCATAGAATCATTTAGGATGGAAAAGACCTTTAAGATCATCAAGTGCAACCATTAACTTAGCACTGCCAGGTCACCACTAAACCAGATCCCTCAGCACTACAGCTACATATCTTTTAAATACCTCCAGGCACGGTGAGTCCACCACTTCCCTGAGCAGCCTGTTCCAGTGCTTTACAATCCCTTCTGTGAAGAAATCTTTCCTAATAGCCAACCTAAACCTCCCCTGATGCAACTTCAGGTCATTTCCTCTTTTCTAGTGCTTGTTACCTGGAGAAGAGATCAGCACCCACCTCACTACAACCTCCTTTCAGGTAGTTGTAGACAGTGATAAGATCTCCCCTGAGCCTCCTTTTCTCCAAGCTAAACAACTCCAGTTCCCTCAGCTGCTCCTCATGGGACTTCTGGTCTAGACTCTTGACCAGCTTCGTTGTCCTTCTCTGGACCCTCTCTAGCACCTCAATGTCTTTCTTGTAGTGAGGTGCCCAAAACTGAACACAGTATCTGAGGTGTGACCTCACAAGTGCCAAGTACACAGAGACAATCACTTCTCTAGTCCTGTGGCCACACTGTTTCTGATACAGGCCAGGATGCTGTTGGTCTTTTTGGCCACTTGGGCACACTGCTGCCTTGCATTTAGCTGTCTGTCAATCAACACACCCAGGTTCTGTCGTGCTAACAAGATGAGAATATTTATTTATTATATGCTGGAAAACAGGAAAAAAACTGCTTTACAGAAGGCCCTGTAACTTCCTTCTGTGCTCCCTAGTTTGTGCTCAGCTTGAGCTGGTATTGCTGGTCTCTGTGAGGCTGGGGACATCCAACAAAATCCCCATGTTGGGCCACCACACAGCTAAGGGTACTCCCTACTGTGGCAATACACCTTGCTTAGGTACGTTGTGATTCCTGGGCTCGGTTGTTAGCTTGTCCATGAGGCAAATAAGACTCAGAAAGAGTCGTTATAAATTTCTGGTGGGGATTGACCCTACTAGCCCTGGAGTAAGAGCTTCCCATGGTTGTTCATGTATCATTAACCTCTATGGTGCTTATTGAGCTCATTTTAGCAGATAGGAGTAATGCCCACATCCCATCCCCTTTAGAGGTTTATTTCTCTGAGTCAGGGCGAAGGCAGTGTCAGTAGCTCTTGTCCTTCTCCATACAACCTCCCCCAGGAAGCAACTCTCAGCTAAGGCTCATGCCCATAAGGTTTCTGCTTCCTGCAGGTTTCCTTCCTCAGCCGTCTGCTTTGGCTCTCCTGGATGAGTGCAACCCTCTGCCCAGTCTTGATCAATAGCAACAAGGGCTTGGTTCAAATTAGAGCTGTTGCTAGTAACAACTTGCTCAAGCCTCTGAGCACAGCCCCGGGAAGATTAAACAAAGCTCTTGAGTCCCCAGTGAACAACATTTTCTAGGAGCATAAGGAATGAATCAAGAGGCTCAACAATCCCAGAGGAAGAAAAAGGCAACAGGAAAGCAATCAGATGGTATACAGTAGCCAGCACTTCCTTTCCCAAAGCACAGCTGTCCCTTGTCTGGAGCTCCCAGGAGGATCATCTCAAGAGCCACAGCAACCAGGTTTCCCTGAGCCAATGACTTCTGCTGACACTGCTTTCCCCATCTTATTCCTATGGGTTGCACTACCATTGCCTTAAAGTATAGAAAAGCTGGAGAAGGCAGAAAAATCACCACAAGCCATCCTCCCCCCTTCCTCCTTCTGTCTCCACATCAGTAAATTGACTTTAAAATCATACAATTTGAAAAATAAGCTTTAGAGCTCAGGGTGCCCTTTCATTTTCTGAGCCTCTGGGTCACATTATATCATAGCCCATCACTTTTCTTTTCACATGCAAAGGCTAGAAATTTGCCTTGAATGGCAGGAGAGATTCATCTTCAGGAGCTGAGAGGTTTTAAGTAAAAGTCATACCCTGAGACTTGTACTGTGAATGCAAACATATATAATATTAGGAATAATTTAGGAAAAAAAAAAATAATCAGAAAGGAAGTCTGGCTTGTCTTTGACTTCTGGTGAGGAAAGCTGCATTTTCTTGAGAGCAGCTGCCAGGGCTATGCAAATCTGCCTTTATTTTTCAGGCAGGAGAAACACTGTCAGTGTTTGTCAGTAATAAAATCTTTTCTCAGCCTACTTGCTTGTGGATAGATTATACAGTTTATGGTCAGGAGAGGAAAGGAAATATAAGAAATATAAGAAAAATAAGTCTTCCAAGTTTCCACTTGCTTTGATAAACTTTCATGAAGGAGTTTGCTGCTCTAAAGTGTCCTTAGATTAAAAATTGGTATTGATGAACTGCAGGAGGCCTCCTGAGATTTCCCCAATTTAAATGTTGTATAAATGCTATGAACCATTACAGCAGTTATGTTATAGTGTCCATAATTTCCTTGCTTGAGTACACTCTGTTTTATATACAATACTTGCCCCACAAAATCATCATCATCTTCTTTTCCCTCACCCTTGTGTAAAATACCATCACAAAACTAGATCCCACCTCGCTTACAGTTTTGCAGCAAGTGCTGAGTGCTCACTGGGAACTAAAACAAAGCAGTGAACATCCGTGGTTTAATATATTTATAAACCACTTTTGAAGAGCTGTGAAGCTGCAGATTGCACAAGCTCACAAAGGAACAGATTGATTTCATCAGGAAATGTGGATTTGGGGTTGGTTTTAGTTTTTATCACATTCTTGACTTGAGATGGCAGTGAGTATCCTTAACTGTGGCTTCAGTGGGGTGAACCTGACCTGCAGGAGGGCTGGGGAAGGGTGAGTGTGATTAGATTCCACTGTTTTTCCCAGAGATGCACATGTTGAAGTGAAGAGCTACAGCCCAAGCTTGGCTGAAGCTTTTGGGGAAGAGGAGGGTGGGCAGCACAGGTGGGGGCAGCTCCTGCCCTTATGAGAGTGGCAGCTCTTGGAGCCTCTCCTGGGGTGCCAAGCTGCACCCTGAGCCCCAGGTCATTGCTCTCTAGCAAGTACAGAGCCCCACATCCTGCATTTTATAATGATTGATGAGGTGGTTCAATGTTTGCACAAACAGTTTCTTCTACTGAACTGAAGATAGAGAAAGTGTCCTGACCAGAAGACCACAAATCACATCTCTGTTGCTTTTCAACATGGTTAGACCAAAAAAGAATAACTATCGAGGGTGGAAATTATGACAATTATACCAGATTCCTACTGATATTTGCTGAGTGATGCTCTGAATTAAGTAATCTAAAAATGTCCCTTGGCAGCATCCAACCCACTGCTGATGGTCATGCATGAGGGCAGGGGTTCCCCCTAGATGGGAGCGGCTCCAGTAGCCAGAGGGGGGGTGCTCAGAAGTGCAGCCATTCTAGGGAACAACTTGTTCTGTTTTATTTTTCCAGATCCCTTTCACTCTCAGCAGCACACTCTCCCTGTGCTCTAGAAGGCTGGCTGATGGGTTGGTGGGCAGCCTTCAGCCTGCCAGGGAAGGATAACAAGACATTTCTCCAAGGAGCTCATACTCTTACAGGCACCCACTAGTGTGGCCCTGTTGTGTTTCAAGCCATGAAGAGACGGAGCTCCTGATAGTGAAGGAATGAAATGCATTTCTCTAGACCATTCTAGAGAAATTCTCTAGCCCATGCTAGAAAATGCATTTCTCTAGTCCCCATTCTCTAGCCCAGAAAATGCATGACCCTTGAGGATCTGGTCATGTGGAGAAAGGAGATGATATGAGCAGAGACTCACAGCTGACCAAAGTAGGTGGTGCACTGAAGAGATGACAGAAGGCTGGAGCTGAGCAAGGCTCAGGAACTTGCCCAGTTTTGCCAGCCCCAGAAAAAGAATACCTAACCCCACTGCCCTCTTCTTTCTTCTTTTTTATATGTAACTCTAGACTGTTCTTAAACATTCTGAAGGGTAAGATTTTATGAGATTGCTATGCTCCTTTTCCAGACCTAATCGTCCAGACTCTTAGAAATTATATCCACATTTCTGGCCTAAATCCCCGTGCTGTAGCTTAAATCCATTATTTTCTGTGTCCTCTACAGCTAATGTGGAGAAAAGACAAGCCCAGCAGAGAGCCACAGAGAGCTGTGGAAATGCCTGAGGGCAGAAGGGCTCCTCAGGACTAAGCCCATGGTTCTCAGAAATGGTCTCAAAGTGCAAACAGATGGAGGCAGGATCCCAAGGAGGAATGCTTGTGACCTGCTACCCTAAGCTCAGCTGAAGTCCTGGGAGGTCAGAGTAACTGTGGTTCAGGGGGTATGAAAAGCAACATCTCAGGAGCAAACCATCCCCTTGTGCAGGAAGACCAAGAGTCTGTCTAAGCAATTATCTTATCAATTAACTGACATGCAAAATAAAAGATAACGACAATTGGAAACATGGTCAAGCAACCAAGAGGAGCATGCAGCAATTGTTCATTCACTCTGGAATGAAATCACAAAGGACAAAGCCCATCTGGAGCTTGGACTGGCTAGGGACAAAGAAAAACATGAAGGAGTGCTACACATATGTTATCAGCAGAAGGAAATGTGGAGAAATTGTGGCTCCACTGATAACTATGGGAGACAACACAGTGATAGATGATAAGCGAAAGAACAAAGCTTTTTTTGCATATATTTTCATCAGCAAAACTTACACCCACACTTTCACATGTCCAGCATGCTTTGAGAAGGAGGGGAACAACCAAGAGGAGGAGTAACAAATGAAGGTCTACTTAGAGAAGCTGTAAGTATTCAGATCCAGGTGAGCAGATGGAATTCACCTGAGGGTCCTGATGTGACTTCATGGCTTCTGTCCATCATCAGAAACTCACAGTGATCAGAGACAGCTCTGACAGGTGGAAAGTCTCCTGCAGCATTTTAATGCAAAACTTGAGCAAACATGATTTAGATGGACAATCTGTTAGACGAACTGAAAATTAGCTGGACCATTAGGTCAAAGAATAGTAATCTATGTTGTGATGGGCCATCTGGCAGCCAGCAATGAACAGAGGACCCCAGGGAATTACATGAGAGCTGATATTGTTCAATATTTTCATCAGTCACCAGGCTGATGCCACAGAGGGCACTTTCAGTACATTTATAAATTGTAATAGATTAGAAGCAATGACATCCATCTCCATTTGACAGAGCCAACAGAACTTCAATCCATAGACTCCTTGAGAAACCTGGGACCTCTATCAATAGAAACCGCTCAGAGTTCAATAGGATTAGTGCAAACCCTACACTTTGGTGTAGGATGGCACCCTACTGACTAATTACAGCCATGTAGAAAAGGACCTGGGCTTTACTATGAGACGTCAGTGAGAATTTAATACGAATCAGGCAAACAATATACCGGAGATATGGTAGGAACAATGTGACTTGCAGTCGGAGGATAGTTATTTTTCCCTTTCTACTTAGTGTTGGTGAGGCTGCCCCAGAAATGCTATCCCCCATTGGGACCTCCATTTCAAGTGGTCATTGAGAAACTGGAAAAAGTCCACTGGAGTGCTGCCAAGATGGTCAGTGGCTTAGAGCATATGATCTGCAGGGAGATGTTGAGGGACATGGGTTTGGGTAATCTGGAAAAGAGGTGGCTTAGCAGTGATCTAAAACCATCCTGCACCTGCATGAAGAGGAATGACACAGATAATGGAGCCAAACTCTCTGTGTTAGTGGTGAGCTATACAGAAAAACTCTGATCTTCACAGGAATGAATAGAGCCTGAAGAAGGGTTATGGAATGAACTTCTGTGGTGGACATCTGACCATCCACTCTGGCTGACAGCTCACTGTCTCCCTGCCTTGGGTGGCCCCAGACAGCTCCCTCCAAGCCAGTGCCCAGGTACTGATCTAGGAACAGATCATTCCCACAAATTATCTCCAAAAGACAGCATGGTGCTAGGTTCCTCCCATATGATGTTTAATAAGGCCCTTTCAGGCATTGCACCATAAAACACCTCCGCAAGCCTCCTGCAAGACAAGACAAAACCTGTTTTGCATTATAAAAATGCCACTTTCATGGGCTCAAAAACAGCTTTTAAGTAATGTTGGATATTTTGAACTGCAGGGGAGAAAAAGAGGGAAAAAATTGTCATTAGGGACCTGAGCATCCCAGAGGAGACCCGGGGCTGAATGCTATTCTGTGTGGACATAGCTAATCTAGGGACAATTGTCTGTAAACAGAGTGGGTATGGACCAGCCCACTGGGCCCTGGGACTGCGATTTAGTAGGCAGCCCTCTTTCAACTGGCAGCATACATATGCACAACCGTGGAGACTGACAGTCGATGGCCAGGGGAAGCCTTCCCTGTAAGTCACATCCACCAGCTCAGCTCCCTGCTAAGAGAATGTTGAAGACCAGGAAGGGCACAAGCAGTGAAAGGTGGAGACCATCGTGTTACCTCCACATAAGAAAGAAGATTTTATCATTACCAGTTCCCTTTGTACAGCTTGGAAGCATGTGTCTGTGCAGCACAGTGGGCAGCAGAAGTGACCTATCCTTACTTCTTCTTCTCTGCTGTGTCCACGTGGAAGTGGACCCAGGGAAGTGACAGTTTCCTCCTGTGTTTTCCTCTTACTGTGTAAGAGGACGATGCAGGCAGCAAGACAGCTCATTGTCCAGATTAAAATAACTCAGTTCTGCTTCAGATCTTGCTTACGTTTTATCAGCTTCGTATCTGAACATCTCATTAACAAAGGTGAATGGACTATAACATCTTCTAAGCAAGCTTGCTCAGAAATCCTTGAAATAATCAAAAGCCAGGGAAAACAATTCATTGCATCTGATGCATTGGTTCTTGGAATTTTAGCTGTATTAGGCAATACCTCTTTGTTCACTCAAATTAGCCTAATTGCATGCATATTTATTGTCCGATGTTCCTTAGTATCTAGGCAAAATCAAAGTAGGCTGTTTCACTAGTGAGATGGCAATTCTGCATAAGAAATATGTGCAGTTTTACATCAGACTAATAATGCTATTCCATTATTCAAAACCAGAGCTAAAATTAGTAGTCACCTCAACAATCAGACGTGTATTTTATCTTCAAGGTATGAGCCTGAATTAGCACAGACCTCTGCCTCCTATCAAGAGTCCTGAATTCTAGCCAGGCTTTTCTACACCAAGATCATTGGCATGAGGTAAGCACATGAGACTCAGAGTACCTCTTATGTTTGTATCTTCCTATTTAAATACTAAAGGGACTCCAGAAATCATGTTCCGTCTGCACCCATTTGCTGCATGATGGACATCTACATAAACCTTCAGATCTGACATTTTATATACCTTTTTAATAGGAAATCACTTCCTGGTACTTGTTTAAAGGAAAATGGAGTCTACCCACCTGTAGAATTGGACCTGCTTGTGCTCACTCCAGAAGCACCAGTGATTTCTTGAGGCCCTCTTTAAAATGATATGGCATCTTTCCTGCACCCCCTCCCATCCCCCCCCAGTTTAGTGGCCAAGGGATGGGGAGTCCCTAGCACAGAGCAGGCGCTGTAGCTCATCTGCCCATTATACATAACATCCAAAGCTTTGTTGTGCAACAGCCACAAAACAGTCCTTGAGAAGGTCTTTTAATAGGCCATACGTGAGCAGCACTTCGACAGATGGAAAAATTCCCTCTTGACCAATATTGTGGTTTAAGCACCCTTAATCTGCAGAAACATTGCCACTTGAATGGAATACTGGGCACCTTGAAGAATGCGAGCAAAGCTCTCTGGTTTAGCTTCTAAAGGCTGCCTGAGACATGAAGGGTTGAAAGAAAGAGTTGAAACCTCATAGTTCTCATAGAAAATTCTCAAATGTCCCTCCTGCCTGTGCTGATGGAGTGGTTACTTCATGTCTAAAGCCCAGGCCAGCTTTTTCCTAACTCAGTTCAGAGGCAGGTGAAGGAAAGGTGGCTACTGAAAGATGGTGAAGAATGACAAAGTATTGTAAATCTGGACCATGTACTTGTCTCCCCATTGCTGGAGTGCACAGACCAAGGGGGGGGCTTACCAAGATGGTGGCTTTACACAGGGTGGTTATTCCCTGTGCAGGAGCAAAATGGTCAGATGTGCTTCCTTCTCTTCATGGGTTGTAGAGGATGCTTTGCTCAGAAGCTGCTGAGATGTCTCAGTTCAGGTGAGAGGAATCCCCCCCAGCTGCTAGATAGGACCCAGAGCTAACTTCTAGGAGTTGGGAGGACAGCTCATCCTAACACTGGCTCTGAGTATAGTGTGTTGACAGACAGGCCTTTTCCTTCCCAGCAGCTGAGTGCAACCCATCTATTTTCACCCAAATCAGTCTAATCACATCCATATTTATTGCCTGCTGTTGTGTTACAAGTAGGCAACATCTCCTTAGCTGCTTCAGATCCTAAGGGGCTGCCAATACCAATACTGAGGGGCTGCTGCTATCATTGTGGCTTCTCCATGATCTCTGCACTCCTCAGGCTTCTGCCAGTTCTGTCTCCTAGCGTTAAAGGGACCTAATTAGACTTCCTAATATCAAAAGAAGTGGAAGTCTGCTTGCCAACTGCAGTTCAGATCAAACCATGTCCTTAAAGCCTCCTGGAAGGGTTCAGGGCTGAGAGCCCCAGACAACTGGCACATCACTTTGCCTGTGCTGGGATTTGTTTGCAGGGAGGTGAATGAATTTGCAGTACTGGAGTTTGTAATTCACCTCGCTGCCCCAGTCAGGGGAGAGTTTAGTCCCCTCTTCTCATAGCTGCTCCCAGAAACAATATTTGCTGATATTGGCTTACCATTCTAAGGAGGGAAATTACTATGAAATGTTTACAAGGACAATTTAAAACCTGAGAAGAGGACATTTTTAGTAATGGGAAGAGCCAAATACTTTAGAAAATAAATATTCCAGCTTTAACAATTAATTACTGCTTCCCAGTAATGCAGGTTGACAAATAAACTTGCGCAATTTCCTGGACAGATAGATTTTAATGGCAATATGGTGCACAGATCAAGAGTGAAATACAGTTTCCTGAACCATAACCCCACAAGCCCAGGCACATGGACAGATGCCTTTGCCCGAGTACTTATCCAGCAAAGCCCAAAGGACGAGGCATGGGGCTAAAGCAGCCACCTATGCACAGCAGCTCACACCACGAGGGTGTCTGGGTGAGGATTTCTCCTATGGGTGGTTATTTTCAGTCAAGGAAGGAAAACATGGATGGCAAACAACCAAGTATATTTTAAAAAACAGTAGCTGTAACATCTATGGAGCTCTGTAATCATTACACAAACCTTACTACATAACCTTTTGGTTATAAATCAAGTATCATAGACCAGTGAAATTGATGCCCAATCTATATATGCAAATTTTTCTTTTGGTAATGTGAGAAGATAGTATATAATGGGTTATGTTCCACACTATACAGTAGCATAACAAGTCACAGTGTGTGTTTATAATTCTTTCAGTCAAGAGCATCAAGCAGTGAACGTAGTAAGAAAACTTCATGAACCCGTTATCTCAAAATCATTTTTAATAAAACCAGCATTGCTTTCTCCTTCTTTTTAGATAGGTAGAAAAAGGAGAGAGATGGAAGAGCAAGTCTGAGAATCAATGAGGTTTTCTGAAAGTCTGAATTGTCACTAATTAACCAAAATCCAGGCTGAGCTGGTTGTTTGGGGTTTTTTTGTGAGCCATGATCTAACTCATAATAAGCTTTTCAGGGACATCACTCTGAAGGCACCTCAGGAAGACTGCTCTTTTTTAGGGTTGCATGTATCTTGGTGCAGTGGTACAGAAACAGCATCACCCCCATGGATATTGCTCCTAGAAGGACAACTGGCTTAGGATCCTGGCTTTTGGAGCAACTGGAGAGATCTAGCTATTTTACTGGTGTGAATCACCAGTGGTCACATGTCAAGTGCAACAAATGCCACAAAAGGTCAACTTTCCCTAAAGAACTTTATTCTGAACATATACAGACCTTCCTAAATAAACAGCAGCTTCACCAAAAGCTATTGAAGTCTCCCAGAACTAGAATTGTTTAATAGGAAGCCCAGGCATGGGATATAGATTTGTTTCTAGTTGTCCATCCATCTAAGACTCGATCTCTTTTGCTCCTAGTCTGAAGATGGAACCCAGCTCTTGCCTATGATGTGAACATGATCCTACTTCTTCATGGTCCATCTTATCCACAGTCCTTCACCGGAACAAACCACAGAAATGCAGCATGGATCTGTGGCACTGACCATTGCATGTGCTGACAGCCAAGTCGCTGCCAAGAGGCAGAGAGGAAGCAGCCTGGGTTCAGGCTGATTGAGCAGAGCAGAAAGCGAGGGGACATCCACAAAGCCTTCTGAAGAAAACTTGCTTATGTCTGTCTAGGGATCTGCGGCTCTTGAATGTGTGTCACACGAAACAGGTTGATGGCAGCAGCTATTTTAAAATTCATGAAGTCTTAAAACACTACTGGATGATTTCAGTGCTGGGAAATAACCAGACAAAATAGCCCAAATAGGGGGAGAGATGCTGATGTAGTAGCAGCCATGTGTGCATGTGATGCCGCACACATCCCTGCTTCTGAAAACCCACTCATCCGTCTTGTCAAAAGAAATTGCTGTAATTCTGTTTCATAGCAGAGGTGATTGGAGAAGGAAGGCAGATGCACATTTTCTTCTGATCAAGGAGAAAGGCTAAGCTTACCCTCCTGAAGCCACCCTGGCCCCCAGGTGAAGGGCTTAGAGACTGGTGATAGCAAGAATTAGGTAGGGAGGTCATAAGTGGCTATGATCCAGGAGAAACAAGGTTTTACAGCTCCTCTGCTAGTGCCCAAGAGATGCTTTTCCCTCCCTGCTCAAATGTACCTATCTTTGCTCACTCAGGACTGAAGAAAATGCTGGAGCAAAATGAGCTGGGAGCCAGTGGACTCCTCCTGCACTTTGCCTGTTAGCTCAGGGTGATACATGCTGAAAACTCCTGTGTGAAGGTAAATCTGTGCCAGCGAGGGCATTCTGACAAACAGCTTAAATGCCTATTTTGTATACCTGTACCTAAAAACATTATCCAGAATGCCACAGCTCAGCTAATGCTTTCTACTGGAGGCGGACCAGAGCAACCCTCCCTCCCTGCTATGGGCATGTTTTAGCCAGTGAGATATCCCATTACATCCCTGAAGGACCTCATCCTGCTCCTGACACAGCTGAACCAGTCCAACAGCATGGGAAGTGTGGGGAGGAATGGGAGGGTTTGTGCCTTCACCTGAACATGGGTACCAATGTAACAAGGGGCATCTCCTTAGGTTCTCCCCATAGCAGAAGTGGGGAGAACAGTCATGTTTTTACACTCCTTCTCCTGCCCATCCCTCTTCCTCGTGTGTCCACTGACCTCTGTCCGAACTCTCCCCTTGTACCACAGCAGAGCCCTGAGCTCTTGCTTCACCAGGGGCAGTGGAAGACACCAGAGCTCAGTGCCTAATGCTCTTTTTCACCTGGCCTTTGAGGATCACAGTGAGATGCAGGCAGTTTCAGTACATGTCACCTGCTCTTTTAGCCTATTTTGTGCCCATGTATGAGCCGGATACCTTTAGGAACTTGCTTGGTGAAACTCTGTACTGAGTACATGAGTAGGAAGTCAAGCTTCAACATTTCCAAAGACAAAAGTTAAGTTTAAAAAATAACCAAAACTGTATTGCAGTGGTAATTTCTCTTGGAAACAGTTTGTTAACCTGAATTTCAGGACTGTGAAATGCTTAATAAATATCCCATTTGTGATTTTTCAACCCCACTTCAAATCTGCCCACGAATGTGTGGCCCGTTTGGTGAGTTCAAGTATGCCAGGGATGTGTTCATACTCTTCAATCCTGTTGCCCTGCTTCCCTCAAGCCCCCAAGCCAGAGTCCTGTGTCTGGCAGAGCAACTCTCACAGCAAAGAAATATTTAAAATACATTTTAAAGAGTACTTTGATGTGTCCAGGCTGTCACCATGATTTTCTACTTCCATAAATAAACTCAAGAGTTTTGGACCCAGTTTGTAGTTCAAGTTTCAGTCTGGTCCTGCAGGTCTGAAGCTGCCTCCCTTTGGCTCTCCTGTTCCCTTTGGCAGGGCAGCACACGGCCTTCAGAGAGGAGATATACAGGTATGGGGCCTGCACTGATTTTGTCCACATGGCCCTGGATGGAGAACAGTGCTCCTGGCACCCCACAGCCCTACCTAGTCCCAAAACAGACCTCTGATGCTTTCTCACCAACCATCATCCTTAACTTGTGCAATTACCCTTCTGTCAGTTACCACCATTGAGAAGACTTTCAGACTTCAAGTGACAGTGGCACCGAAAGCTTCAAGTCCCACAGGTCAGAAACAACAGAGGCTGCCCTAAACCTGCATTGCACAGCTGTAACCCTGCAGCACAGGGACTTTCACAGCAGCTATCTGCCTTTTCAAAGGAAAGAGAGAGAGAGAAAGAGAGAGAGAGAGAGGGAAAGAGAGAGAGAGAGGGAAAGAGAGGGAAAGGGAGGGAGAGAGAGGGAAAGGGAGAGGGAAAGGTAATTTGGACTTAATCTATGAGAGAGAAGAGAAGCGAAGAGAAGCGAAGAGAAGCGAAGTCAAGTCTTACTGGAGTTGTGCTTGAGTGAGGTCAGCAAGTTTACCCCTGCACATACTACTCCACACTTTCTACTCAGCATGGAGCAAAGCAAAGCTTTATTTTTTGCCAATATCATACACATACTTCAGGGGTGTATTTGAATTGTAAAACTCACATTCCATGCTCAGACATCCAGCAAAGAGTTAATAAAAACCACTCCAGTATGGTGTGAAGTTTACATGAAATAAGAGTGAAACGTCTCACCTGTTTCCAAAGGCTAAAACATTGCCCTGGGGAAGATAAAGATGTGATTCCTTTTAAATGTAGATATTTTCTATTCAGGGAACCTATGCATCAGTCCTTCCTATCGCACGTCTCCACTCCAGAGAAAGCAACCCACACACTCCTCTGCTGCGGATTGCTCAGCACTTTGTCCCACGGTAATCTGCAGCAGAAACTCAACCCTCCTGTTAAATGCTTTGGGCTCAGAAGATTAATTCCGTGGGATAGATCTCTAAAGCACATCAGAAATTGGAATGCATTCCTAACAGCTTATCATCATTCAGGCGATTACAGGTGCAAGGAAAAGTGCAGTTGTCAAGGGAGAACGGAGATCCTATTATAATCAGAATGCTCACAGACAGTTTTATATTTTCATGTTTAATACAGCTTGGGTTTTTTGCCCCCTCTCTCCATATAAATCTTTCCAGCAAAGGCTTTCCAAGCATTTTATAAAGGCAGCTAAGCGTTACATCATCACCATTCCCATTTTACAAACCAGAAACTGAGGCCCAAAAAAGTAATTTGAGCAAAGTAAAACAGCAATTCCCAGCCCAAAACAGAAATGGAATCAAAACCTCCCAGCAAAAATCCCCTTCTCCAACTACATCTATTTAGTTGCTATGCAGCAGCTTTGTTTTGTAAAAATAACCCAACCACTCAAACAAGAGAAAACGGCAAGGAAATTGCAAGCTTCAACACACTTCCATACTGCTGGCATTAGTACAAAAATAAAGATTTTTATTTAACGATTTATAAAAATAAAGTCTATTGAGCCACACGGGTTCTCACGAGGGGGGTTTATTTGACTTTGGAAGATAAAGCTTGTTTGAAACGTCTCTTTAGATCTTGCATGTTGGGAGATTTGGGCCGAGGGATGATAGATGATCGCCTTCTGTCCGTGCTGCCAGCGTGCTGTAGTTTGCTGACCTCCTTGCAAAGATACTGGAAAACATCGCAGACACCTTGGGAGTCATCACTCGTGGAGATTTCCAAGAACAGGCTGCCCAGTTCATTTGCCAGCTGCAGTCCCTCTTTTGCCTGTACTTGCCTGGCATGAAGGAGGTCTGCTTTGTTCCCCACAATAATGACTGGTGTCCTAGCATCTGGGTGGACTTTGCGTATGTGCTGGTAGAGAGGTTGGACTGACTGGTAGCTGCTGTAGTCTGTGATGGAGTAGACCAGGAGGAAGCCCTCTGCCCACTTCAAACACCTGGACAGGGAGTCCAGCACCTGCACACAATCTTCCTGCACCTACGGCACAACAGAGAGCACAAATTTGGCATTGAGTCATAAAGCCTGTGTCAAAGATAGCACCGTTGGACAGGTCCAAAGGGAAGCCTGGCCTCTGTCTTAGAAGACTAAGTCTGGCCTTGTAGGAAACTGGGGCTGAAGGCTGAGCTTTTAAGTGACAGAGAAGAACCGACCGACCCGAAGCATCTCCGTACCTGGATGCAGCCCGGCGTGTCTTGGATCTGCACGGCAACTCGGTCCCCCTCCAGATGGACCAGCCTGGAGTAGAGGTTGCCTGGGGAGCAGAGAGCCGTCAGGCACCAGCCGCGCCCGCAGGGTCCCTGCCGCGCCGCGCCCCGCGGTCCACCGCCTCACCTGTGTTGGGCTCGTAGTCCCCGATGAACCTCTTCGTCAGGAACCGCACGATCATCGCTGAAACAGAGCGGCCGCGTTAGGCGGGACAGGCGGACGGACAGGGCATGGACAGAGGACGGAGGACAGGGCACGGACAGAGGATGGAGGACAAGGGACGGACAGCCCGGAGCCGCCCCCCCTCTCCCCCGCACTCACCGCTCTTGCCGACGCCGCGGGCGCCCAGCACGGCCAGGCGAACCTGGTCGCCGGGCGGCCCCGGGGCGCACTCCGCGATGGGAGCCAGCAGGAAAGGCTGGGACATGCTCGGCAGGCGCATGGGACGGGTGGCCGGCGGCCGGGTCGGGTGTCGTGGCTCGGCTCGGCTCCGCTCGGCTCAGCCGACAGCGCCCAGGGCGGGCGGCCGCCGGCGGCTTTTAAAGGCTCCGCTGGCAGCGCCGCGCTCAGGGCCGCCCCGTGGGCTGTACCGGCCCCGGCCACCTCCCCCAGCAGCACCGCCCAGCAGCCCCCCCCCCGCCGGGCAACCACCGGCTGCCCCCCGGCAGCTCTCTCCCGCGTTGCCCTCTGGCTGCCCCACTTGCCCCTCCGTTGTAGCCCTCCCCGCTGCTCGCACTGGTTTATCCCTGCCCCTTCCTCCCCACCTAGCTTGTGAATCAAGCAACAGCCAGCCCTGAAACTAAAGCGGTCCATGGGGCTCTGAGGCCTGGAGTAGGCCCTTTGGGTTATTTAGGCGGAAGAAAGTTTTGGAGAGGAAAGGTGCTCCGCTGTGGGCCGCCCTTCAATGAACCTCAAACATGCAAACAGCTGCCTGGATGCTTCAGTGTCTACAAACTGTTGCCCTGACTCCTGCAAAACCACTTCTGCAGCGCGCTGCTTTGCGAGCATTTAAGTGTTTACATGATAAATAATCTGTTCGGGGGCTGCTTTATTTTTTACCAGGAAGATAACGCAAGCCACCAGGAAACAACATGGAGGAGACCAGCAGGTTGGTACTTTACAGCAGCATTCCCTTGCAACACAGCTCTCAGAAGATGCACATGGTGACAAGAGTTCTTGTCTTTCATTGCTTTCCTTTTGTCCTCCCTCTTACTTTACTTTTGCCCTACATCCATGCAAGAGTCCAGGTACCCAATCTGCTATGCCCTTCTTTGGAGAACCTCAGCCCCAGCCCCTCCAATGACACAAAACCTCAGAACAAGGGCACCAGGATAACATTGCTAGCTCTGCTCCACCAGAGCCAAGGTGCTCCTGAGGAAAGTCAGCCCTTGGCACTGTGGGAACAAGGGTGGGGAGGAAATACTTCCCATGGGCGCAGAGTTCATGCAAGGAGCTCAGGCTCTGCACCCTGCAGCAGCCAGAACACTAGCTACCTCCCCAACACCCCCTAGAGCAATGTTCTGCCCTATTTAAAGATTCTCCTCTAATGCCCCAGGAATGTTCTACCTGATGACAATACCACACTGCTCTTTGCTAAAGGGTTACACACACTTCACATATTTAAGACGATGCTAATTAACATCAGTTAAAGTAGTGAATGCCTGCAGAAAAGCACGGTGGAAGAAGTGCTGTGGATTATTTAAAAGCTTTTGGCTTCCAGAGGTTCATACCATTGTCATCTGCTCCCATTGTCACGGGAACACTCATCCCTGGCCTTGCTCATAGTGCCAACACAGGCTATTTTTATACATTTCTTTACAAAAGAACTATCAGAATACATTCAGCGTGCCCTTGGAAGAATGCTGCTGCAATGAGTCCATTCCAGGCAGATGATTCCCAGGTGCTGAGCTGTGAAAGCAGCAGTATTAAACAATCACCGAGTTCCCAAAACTTGAGGAGCTCCCCCTTTCAGGGCAGCTGTAGAGCTCATTCTTGCTGCTGAGAGCACCCCCAAAGGGCAAACAGTGATGGCCAAGCACAGAGATGACAGCATGCAAACCCAGGTGGGAAACCCTGTGGAGGAATTTACTTCCAGAGAGTGATGGGCTGTCTCTCCATCAACACCAACTCTGGTGCAACAGGAGCTGTTCAGGAGGTTGAAGCAGCTGGGGGCTCAGATTAGCCATTCCTGTTCTGTGGTACAAGTGATCCCTAGGAGGTATGGGCCTCCAAGCTGCTCCAAGGAGCCCTTCCTTTCTTGGCTAGAGGTTCTATGTGGATGCACCATCCCATGCAGATGGCCCACACCACCACACTTATGGTCTATCACTATCTCCTTTCCCACAGCAACAGCACTCAGTCCTGCTCACATGGAGTCCCAGGGACACTACAGTGCTGCCGGACCCACGTCCCTATTCCAAGCTCTGGTTACATTCAACAGCAGGTACTTCTTGGGGAGGGATTAGGCAGCTTACATCTGCAGCTGTGGCAGGAACGTCCTGAGGGCCTATGGAGATCCTTTCTTCTCTAAAAAACAAAAGACACAGTGTTTTCCTGGGAGTCTTTGCTGACATTGTGGAGTCAGATAGAAGTTCTGGGACCACATGAGATAAGGAGCTGCAGGCACAAAGTTTTTCCACATGGAGGAACACTGGTGAGAACCTTTGCCGTGAGCTGGTATGGCTTCACCACTCTACTACAAACTTTAAGGAGCACAAGACCACGTTCAAGACTGCAGCTGCTCGTTACACTCCCCAATTCCTGCTGGTCAATGGCTAGAGTTTGGAGTGGGCATGGACAAAAAGGTGACAGAGTGCCCAGGGGCCATCACCCAAAGCCTCTTCCTCCACATAGTGAAAACTGAAAACAGCAACCTCAAAAGAGCTTTGTATTTTCTGGGTTCTTGAGCTGCACAGGGCCTGCTGATGGGAGCCACACCTCTACTCAATGCTTGGCTTGAACCATGATTAAGTAAACCCCAGCAGCTATAACTTGATTACTAAATAGACTTTGACACTACATTCAGTGAGGTAGAAGCACAGACATGGAACACTTATAACCTGTCTTTCACGCCACCACCCTCAGAATCATAGAGTTTGCTGGTACCTTCTTCCCATGCAAGGAGACTATTGTAGCAGTAGGGCACCCCCTCTGCTGTGAGAGACACTACCCATACCCCTGAGTCATGGGGTGCTATCCAGACAAGGATGAGCCTGGTTTAACTATGTCTTTTTACCATACACCCTGAATTACGGAATCCACCACACCTTGTGGGGACCCTGTCTGCCTGTGCTGGGATAGAGAGAATCATGTTCTATGGTAGGTGTATGCACAGCTCTTGGTATCATCTGGACCAGTCAGGACATCCCAGCACAGAATCACAGAATGGTAGGGATTGGAAGGGAGTTCTGGAGATCATTTAGTCCAACCCCCCCTCCTAAAGCAGGTTCACCTAGAGCAGGTTGCACAGGAACGTGACCTGGCTGATTTTGTAAGTCTCCAGAGAAGGAGACTCCACAACCTCTCTGGGCAGCTTGTTCCAGTGCTCTGCCACCCTCATGGTAAACAAATTTTCCCTCATGTTTAGGTGGAACTTCATGTGTTCTAATTCATGTCCATTGCCTGTGTGCTTGATCATGAGGGCCATGTACATGCTGAGTCCAGGACTGCACCAAGGACATGAAAATCAACAGCAAGACCATATCCCCCAGCTGATACATACAATGGGAAGATGACAAAAGATGACTTGTTTGTACATTCTCATGGCATCTGCCTATCTGCCTCCCCACCAGGAATGGGACTTGGGGCACCTGTACACCCCTCAAACCCTCTCAGGCATGCGCACTTCACCTGCTCCCTCCTGAAGTCCTCAGCCTGCAGCCCCTTTTCAGAGGCATGGTTCCTCCTCCCCAGTCCTTTCTACCCTTTCACCGTCCTTCTCGGCCACACACAGTATTAGCACTAACGCTGCCTACACAGTTCTCAGGAAATCTCGGGCCTCAGTGTCACCGATACAGTGAAATAAGACAAGGCTGACAGCTCAGGAGAAGGCTTCCTTGCTGCTTTTCTTCAAGAGATGACAGGAGATTTTGGCAGGGAACCAGCTGGGTCGGCTAGAGGCAGTAAAACCTGGAAAGGAGAAAACAACTCAGCCCCGACCTCCTAATCAGGCTCAGCAGGAACAGAGACAAAGCCCTACGCTGAAGTGTAACAGCTTGTGCTAATCCATAAGCACTTTGCTCTCCGCACATTGTGTAGGGACAGCCTGTTCACCAGCTCTGGGATAATGAGGTCTCTGCGCTAGAAGGGGACTGGAAGACAGGTAAGCTTCTGCAAAACTGGCTTTTAAGTGAGGGATTCCTGAATTCCACTAGCTGAAGGTATCTCCAGTTGTATGGCAAAGCTCTAGCTTTGCAGATTTCACAGCAGTTCTCCACAATTTAAAAGTGCCGTGGAATGAAACAAGATTCAGGTGTTAGGGTGTGTGTGGAGAACACACCCAGCTGGTAGCTGGCATGCCTGCTGCACAGCTCTGTCTGCACAGCCTCAGAACACCACCACAGAGAACTGCTTACAGCTTATGGGTCTAGCGGGTGAAACCCCTTCCCAGCAAGTCCAAGAGGAAAGGAACTTGCAACTTCGCAACTCCCAACACCATAAGGAAACTGGCTTCCTCCACCCAAAGGGGCAGAGAGGCTCAACTGCCAACATCAATCCCCTGCCCTCCCCAATCTTCTGCAACTTCTAAAACTCTTCTATCAAGGAAGGGTGCCTTTCAACTTAGACACTACTCTCATGACTGAAGATATCCTGACAGGCAGCTCTCCAACAACTTTTCTCAATTCACAGGTCTCCCTCTTTTGTCAGAATAGTGCAAAACCAGGACAGCTAAACACATGGGAAGCAAATTTCAACAGCAGACACCGAGGTCTTGAAGTATCTGGATTGTGCTTCTGCAAACCTGAGATTACCAGGAAAACCACCACTGCACTCAGAGCAACTAACAGGTAGTGTCTATAAACCAAAGACAGGTTAATTCTCAGTTATTTTGTCCTGTTTTCAAAAATTAGCCCTTTTTTTTGGGTTTTTTATTCTCTTCCTGTACAAACCCAGTTTCATTTTCAGTCATTTCTGGGAATCCTGACCAAGAAAAGCATTCCTTCCTCCTCCTTCCAGCCCACACACAGCTTCCAAATATGCATTTATGAGCTTCTGCTATCAGCATAGTGACCTTAAAACCACAAAGACTAAATAAATTGAAAACTGCTGCAATGCACAGCGTCTCTGGAAGCACAGCTCTTAAATCAGACTGCTGTATGACGTCTAGTCTTCATATTGCAAATTGTTGGAAAGAAATTCAAAAGTTTGTAACTACCCACCGCTTGGAGTTAACCATTTCATCCTGATGCTACAGCTAATCCACTGCAATCTTGATAGGTAAAGATTGTACCCGCTGAAGCTTCCTGCTCCACTCCTTCAGGCACAAAGCCTAATGGAAAATGATGCTTGTGAGCCAAGTGCACTGGCAGGGGGGTTGGACTTGGATCTCCAGAGGTCCCTTCCAACCCCTACCATTCTGTGAGTCTACCAGTTTGAAATCCCAGCAGAAACTGACGACCCAGAGAAGCTGCAGAAGGTCTAAGGCTTACTGTAGAGATCGAGCTGCTCCAATCCCACTCAGTCATAAAAGCCAAGGGTGCAAGTGAAACAGTGCAATACCAAAAGTTAAGGTTCACCAACCATCACGAGATGGTGGTGCACCCTGTGACCAATAGGTATGGTATCAAAATACAGTACTAATAGATCAGTCCGTTAATGGGTAAGCTTTGCTCCATCTTCATCAAGGCATTTCCAAACTCATTCCAACTACACAGCCTGCTCCATCTTCTGAGATGGGAGCTTGAAGAAACTTCAAATGCAGTTACCTGTTCTCTGGGACTTTGAACCTCCAGCCCCTAAAGCCTCTCACCTTTAGATTCCAAGCCAAGCCAGAGAGTGACTTCAACTTCCAAAATCTACGTTCATGAGAATGGGAACACCCACAATTGATTGTTAGGTAAACAGACATTAATCCCTTAATTTATAATCACTCTGTACACAGTTTGACGCCTCTGCTTAAAGCACTTCAGAACTAAGGGAGAGAGCAAACATCACCTCTCCATTTCTTACTCCCAAACTTAACTAGCTGTCCTACCATCGACCATTCAATAATTTTCAACAGTCAATAACCTACAAACTGCTGGAGGTCACTACCTTCCCTAGTGCCTTACTCTCTCAACATGTAGACATCAGTTTTACATCATTTGCAGTAGTTAAGCAATGCCTCACATCACACTTAGAAAGGTAGATTTTTTTTATCCGTTAATAGTTAAGCTTGAGTTTTTATGCACGTTCAAAACTACCAAGCAGGTTACCTTCAGCAGCTTCTTCAGCAAGCTTCATGTTGTTTCAAACGAAGCTCACAAAAATAGCATTGGTTAGTGAGTAGTCAGCCAACAAACATGTTCTTCCATTCAAGAAACTGTTGGCAGGTAGCACTGGGTTTTTGCAAAGTATCACACACCACTGTGAGAGGAACGCATTAGAACATCCAGGCAGATGTTTAGCTTCAACAGACATGCAATAAACATACAAAATTTAAGTGCTCAGCTATGCCAGCCAATTCAAATGATAAAAATCTGATTACAAAAAGCTGGCAGTTTGGGAATTAAAGCTTTATTTCTACTATTTCACAAGAAGTATTGGCCTGGGGATGTTGTAAAAATTCTGCTTTTGCAGGTTACAGTGGCGAAACACCAACATCTGCCCACAGACACTTCTCAAGAAGTTGCTCTCAAAAACTGTTTCCACTATTCCTTGGTATTAATCTGGGGCCCTTCAGCCAAAAGCTTGTATCAATGAAATCCAAAGCCCATTATCCTTTTCCCCACAAAGAAAATTAAACCTTCCAGTGACACTGTACAATTCTTGGTATATGCTCTTAGTTTGATGGTGAAATACTCCACGTCCTCTCTTATTACCTCATGATCATCACTAAGCATGAGCAAATTGCAGTGTTTCCGGGATTTATGGTCCATACAAATGACAAAACCCATCAGTATAAGCTGCAGACAATTTAAATGACCAAGTACCATGTAAGGCAAGTTAAATAAACTTCAATAAAAGAACCGTCTTCAAAAAGCATGTTCCAAAAAAAAAAACTAAAGGAAGCGGTCACAATCACATGTAGTTGTCCAAAACCAGATCTTTAATTTATTTCTTTTAATGTGCACTATGCCATGAATTCGTAGGGAATTGGCTCCAGCAGCTCTGGATCTTTGCCATTAGTTCTCACAAAGTGTGCTTCTCTTGGTGGAGCAGGCTGTAAACAGAACAGAAAAAGAAGAATAAAACTCACGGTACTAACACTCAAAAGCAACCTCACAGAAAATTCATTTTCACAACCATTTAACATCTTATTTTATAATCATTACATCAATTTCACCATTCCTAGTCTCTTTAAAATTTGATTCAAAGAATAGCAGTAAGAAAATGATCTGCTAGAAAGTGTTTGACTTTCATTGCTGAATGAAAAAAACCTACACTTTACCCTCTGCAATTTACTACTCCAAATTATCATGAAGTAATGTACCCTAGGGTGCCAGAAGCAACAGCCATTATCTCTTCTCCAAAGTCTAGTTACTAATTCTTTTCCTAAAGGGTTACAGTGGAAAGTGTGGGAGCTAAATTCAACTAAAAAAAAAAGCAACACTAATCCTAGAAATCAGCCAGAGCTTCTGCTGCAGAGCGGCAACAAAACAGGAAGCATCCATTCCCTTGTTCACAGGCATGGTTACAATTTCCATCCAGGAACAGTGCAGTTCCATCCAGACACCAAACAGATCAGACAGCTCAGGTGCAACACCTGATCCTACCACTCCACTCTACAAAACGAACAAAAAAGTAACTTCCCGCAAAAGGATTCTGAACCCAAGTGAGGTTGGTGTCACAGACACCTCCAACACGATCTGCCAGAGACCTAGGTTTTTCAGAATGCTGTCAACAGCTTCATTCATGTCGGGTGGGGTTTTGGGGGGTTGTTTTCCAAAGAGAGACAGCAAGAGCTCAGTTTACAGAATAACCCTGTTTTGGAAGAAAACAACATTCTGCTCAACCGGTTTGGTTCTGGCTGGTCTTTTTAGTGAACTGAATCAACAATGTATCAACTACAATGAAAACATTACCTGACGTTTCAGCTGAACCCAAATGCCTTTTTCCTTTGCTTCTTTTTTCTTCCTTTCGTTCTCCTTCACACGCTGCAGAAAGCTGTCTCTGCTCTTGGAATGTTTAATATGCTCAATACGCACATTAATCCTCTTGGCAAGAATCTTGCCCCTAAGAAAGAAAATCAGGTTTTATTCTACTGCGCTTGGAAAAGGCTGTTCCAAAGTTTTACGGCCCTTATGTGAGTAACTCCGTAAGCTCAATTACAAATATATTTTCTTTTAAGTGCAAACACTCAAAATGCACTGCTATAAATGCAAATCAGACATAACTTACATAACTGAAAGCTTATTAATGTATAACAATGCGCTGGCAATTTTGGATTAAGATTGTGGAGAACATGTAATTTTAACCTTGTAGCATACAAAGAATTGTATTGCCACTGTGCACCAGTACAGTTCCTGGAAAAAAAACAACCTTGTCCTTTTCTGACTGAACTGTACAAAATCCACCTACAAATTAATATTTAAAAAGGCCTTTAATACCAGTGTGAAAGTTGGCTGAAAATCCCCATTAGATAATACAACTTTAAGTGCTGCTCATAAAAACTGTTTCCTCTGACAGGAACCAAGTCAAATGAGCACCATTTGCTTGGGTTTTAAAAAGGAGATACACTTTACCCACCTTGAATGACCAATCAAGACAACAACTGTCTAACTGGCAAAGTGGAAGGAGGGTGCAATTACAGATCAACTTTCCCAAAGTTTCAATACATGGAATTTCATTACTTACTTAACTTGCTTGTTAACAATAATGCCCACAGCGTGCTGAGTAACATTATATACTCTTCCAGTCTTGCCATGGTAACATTTGTGGGGCATACCTTTTTGAACAGTACCCATACCCTATTAAAGGGGTAAAACAAGAATAAGGTGTGAACTTTAACTTGAAAAAAACACAACAAATACATAGCCAAACAACATCAAGGACTTTTCTTCAAATATTATTTAAAGTACACATTTCAAATAGATTTCAGAATACTCGTATTTTATTTGTACGTCAGAATTTCTAACCATGCATTTTGTATCCGAGTAACAAATTTTGCTTTGACAATTCTGGTTGCTTTCAGTGTCGGTGAAATGACTGATCACTTTGCTTTCAGCAAGCAATCACAGGAAACAATCATCATCAAGCTCCAGTGTGTCAAGAAGTGCTAACTCTGAACAGTGCAGTTCTTCAAGGGTCAAATGGCAAACAGGCAAAGTCTACCCCACCTTCTGTGTGACTGTTATGAAAACTCTGCACTTCAAATGAAACTGTTTTTAAAGGACAAGTTCTAGAAAATACCAAGCCATGGGTACATTTTAAGTATAGACCTAGAACGGTGCAGAGACATAAGACATAGCTTTTAGCTACACCATCAGAAACTATGGCTCTTCTGAATAGCAGGTGCACGTCAGGCCAAACAGAACCTCTACTAAAATGACAGCTGGGGTTCCCATAAGAGTGGTGCAAGCAGGCACCACAGAGCAAGCCCAGTATTGGATACAATATCTGTCACCTTTTTTAACTGAACACGCAGTAACAAAGCACAGCCAAATATATTATTTTTCCAATATACGTATATCTAAAACCCCACATAAAACAGCATGTGACACTGAAGTGTTACTATTGGTTCAGTAGGACTGCCATGCCAGTACTGCTTCAAAAGTGAGCAGCAGGTACGTGGTGTTGACACACACCATCCAAGTCACAAAAAACCCCCCCGCTACCTTAAAAAAAACAACAAACCAAAAACAGAGGCTGAAAAGAACTATACTGCCTGATATTTTAGATAGGTAGCATTGTCAAAAGTACCTTAATATCAACTATATCGCCCTTCTTGTAGATGCGCATGTAGGTAGCCAGAGGGACAACTCCTGTGAAGAGATACAAATTTGGACACTTATGAAGCCCACAACTTCATACATGCACACACAAAATAGGGTTGGGTCACAGATCATACACATTTGATAAAATTTTCTTAATTATCTCCAATTTGGATTTGATTTCAAAAGCGTAAAACTGCGTAATCTTTTTTTTAACACAGTAACAACCTTTTCACATGCTCCCAATTTAAAAAAAAAAAAAAATCCAGCTCAGTAAAAAGTAGCTTTAATCTCATTCCTAATTCAGAAGTTGAAAAGGCATTGAACTATTTAGTACTTCATTGTGAACACATCTGTTATCACTGCTTACTGGTAAGAGGAAAAAACCTATTGAATTATTTTCTTCACCTTCAAGTTAATTTTCAAGCACTGACAGAATTAGCATTGTTACTGCTATGAAGCAACCAGAATACCAGTGCACAAGCAGCAAGAGCTTAGAGTTTACTTGTATATCGTCCTACAGTTTTCAGACCAAGTTGTCAGAAATACTTTGACACAAGCCATTGTTCTACAAATGGTACTTAGGGACTACTGACATCCAACAGATCAGTAAGTTAACGTCGTGTTCTTACTACAAAGTATACTCACCATGCTTGCGAAATGGCCTGGAGAACATGTAACGTGTCCCCCTCCTCTTTCCCTTTGTGTTTGTCATTTTGGCTGATTACTGTAAAAATGGAATGCAAATTATTAAGAACTACTAGTTCATGCACTAATAATTTGACTAATGGCATTTTCAGACATTCCAGAAAAATCAAGTCTTTAAGCCTATTCAGAATGATACCACTTTCAAACTGCTGGGTCACTTCAAGCAGTATTATTGGCTTTGACAATCACAGCAGTAGAAGTAGTTTACAGGACCACAGGGTAACTCAAGTTAGAATGGATGCTAGTAAGTCACCTAGCTCAACCTCCTGCTTAAAGCAAGGTCTACTATGAGATCAGACCAGGTTGCTCAGAGCTTGTTCAGTCAGGTCTTAAAAACCTTCAAGGATAGGAGACTACTGAACAGCCTCCCTGGGCAGCCTGCTGGGAGGCCTGGTTTGTTTTCATGATAAAACATGACAATTGTCTTGTGTTCCTGCCACGTGCCCCCGTCAAGCACCAGGATCCGTCATCTTCATCATGTCGCTGCTAGGTGCCTCCCAAAGACGCCTCCACTCCAGGTCGACTAAGCCCAGTTCCCTCAGCCTCATCCAAAACGCAAGATCTTCACTACCAGCTTTATCAGCAGCAATTATATCGGACACAAGGCGCACACGCTCCGCAGGCCGACGGTTTCTCCAGCCACCAAGCACCTTAGCGAAGCCCCAACTCCCTGCACCCGGCGGTTCCCACTCCAGGGCCTATCCCGCGGAGCGGCCGCAGCCGCCCGGCCAGCGCCGGGCCCCTCCCCAGTCCCCGACACGTCGCCGGCGGCCGCGGGGCTAAGGGGCCGCGCAGCCACGTGCCGCCGCCTCGGCAGAAACTCATTTCTCCGCATCTGCACCCGCCGCTGGCCTGGGCCAGCTCCTTGTCTCCTTCTTCTCTCCCTCCATCTCTGAGCAGCCTCCCGGCCCAGCCCGGCCTGGCGCCCCGCACCGCGGCCTGCACGCTGCGGCCTCCTCGCTTCCGCGGCCCCCCGCCCCAGCAAGGCCGCGCCGCCTCCAGCCGAAATCAGCTGCCGGCAGCCACCCAGCCCCGCGACCCACCCGGCCACCTTCCCGGAGCCACCGAGAACCGCAGAAGCACCTGAGGCCAGCGAGCGGAGCTCGGCGAACCTTCCCGCGTGTGCCTACAAAATGGCGGCTTGGGGCGAAAGGGAAGAGGCGGTGCCGAGACCGCCCTTAACAGCGGGGCCTTCGCGAGGCTGCCCGCGCCGCGCCTGAGAGAAAGTCCCGGGTTAGGCGCCCGCCCGAGGATCCGGCCCGGGAAGCGCGGAAGTGCCCCGACAGAAGGTCGGCTCTGTCGATGAGCAGAGGAAAATGCGTTGGGTTTTTTGTTTGTTGTTGTTTTGTTGTTGTTGTTGTTGTTTTTTGTTGGTTTTTTTTTTTTCTTGTGGCCGTTCTGTGAGACGGGGCTAGAAGAGTTTTGACAGCGGGGGTGTCAGGGAAGCGGGAAAAGCAGCCCTGTGTCTGTCAGGGATCTTGAGGAGTCAGCTTGTGGTGCAGTGGCCGGCCCGCCGTCCGTAGGGAGCTATGGTTGGTAATGTAAAATATAAACAGGCAAGAAAGTTGGGGTTTTTTTTACGACATTAAAGGAGTACAGCGAAATGTAAACAGGGTGAGCCTTCTGTCAGTCCTCGATGCCTGACCGGACATCCCGGGAGGCACTATCGCCCAAACCCACGGCTGCTCAGGCTCGGGGCTTTTTACTGGTGTGAGGGGGTTTCTTATTTAATTACAATGCCGTGATCTCTTATTTGTGTGTCAAGACGTTCCCACAAAGATAAGTCAAGGACGGATTGTCACCGGAGGAGCCTTCATACGGCCCCGGGTCGCATCAGCTGCGCGGCGCCCGAGAAGGAAGCGGAGCGGCCCGCAGCTCGCAGAGCTGCCGGTGTGACTCGCTGTGTTTGTGCACCGCCGGTACTGGAGCACACCCGGATCGTCCTGGGAAGTTGGTGGCAGGCGGGAGGGAGTCCAAAGAGGGCCTCCCTCCCTCCCGTGAGCTGTAACACGCAGGGACAGTTCCTAACTTGTCTCAGCAGGAAGCTGCCCTACTGCAGGAATTGTTGCTGAGAATGAAAGAAGCAGGTATTTAATTTAGGGGAGGGATGATTACTTAAAGCAGCATATAAAAACATACTTGATCCTCTGACTAATTTCACAGTTGTTCCAAGGTAGTCTTGCAAAACTTAAGCCCCTTCTATCATAATTTTAAAGTTAAATATTGATCACAAGACTGGATATGGAGGATTAAATACGCCATCAGGTTCTGCCTGCAAAGCTCGCCAGCAGGGCGTGTTATGACAGACAAGGCCCAGCCTCCACACAAAATCTCTTGGAGTAAAGCATTACGGTTAGAAAAATGTATCTGTATGCCAGCTCTGCACCATGAAAAATCTAGAGGTTACAGCACTTGATAGCTACGCAGAGAAAATCTGTATCATTTATCATGCATTCAGTCTAGGTACCATGAAGCTTTTCCAAGTGTGAAGATAGTTACGAGCTGGAACAGCTCTTAGTGGGGGAAGCATATTGGCCACAGATAGACAGATTTCAGGGAGTATATCAAGCAAAGTAAAAGACAGGAAGCCAAATCCTAAAAGGCATTATTGAATAAAGGAAGATAGCTGTTTTCAGTAAGCTGAACGGCTTACTCTTGCCAGTGATTTACATAGAGGACAAATCTCCACATCGAGCAGGAGGCAATGGGGAAGAAACTTCACATGTTGAAACTCATGTCTGCGTATAAAGCACGTGAGTGTAATTTGTAAGGGAGCAGTAACTGTGAACTTAATTGAACTCTGCTTTATTTGGGGCCAAGTAAGATGTTCAGGATTTGCTACATTTTTTTCCTGAATGAATTGCGTGACATTTATTCCAAATTTCAGTAATGTTTCAATTCATTAAATTTACATTGATTAGCACATTGTCAGGATCCTTCTTTACCTCCATATTTCAAAGAAACAATTGTGTTTCAGTTTGTCCCCATTGAATCATTCCCTGGGCATGCTGTCCACTTCTGATCTAGAAGTCCATCAGTCCATCCTACCTACCAATATTTGATACATGGTTTCCCAGAACTGTGGCCTACTGAGCACTGAAAGACTCCAGAGCCTTCGTATGTTGCTCACAAAAGGATTTCTTAACAATGTCTGTCTCCAGCAGATAAAGGTTCACAAGCTGTGGGGTAATTTCTCATTTGGAAAACAGAGCTAGCAGCTACACAGATGTGGGGGAGACCTGCAGCTCTACATTCCAGATGGCAGATGCTCCCCTTACTGCCCTGTCTCATCTCCTCAGAAAACCCAGGCTGAACTGCTCTTCCTTGATCAAACTGCAGTTGTAGGATCCAGACTGCCATTTTTCCTAGGCTGTAGAGCAAACACCACATCTGGTTCTGCTTTAGAAACATCACATCCTCAAGGCTGGGGTGAACGCGAGTGGCAACGCCCAACTTAATGTGAAGATCTAAAAGCCCGTGAAGGTTCCAGGTGGGTGCTCCACCCATTAATGTGCTCCGGAAACCTTACTGCACCATGGCAGACTCTGTTTCCCTCTTACTCTCCCCTGGCTTAGAGGTAGAGCAAGACAGGGAAAGTAGCTTCAGTGGGAACCAATTCAAAAGTTGCTGTGAAAAGGAACTTGAAAGGGAGGGCTTATTAGAAGTCAGAGGAGTGGGAATTAAATAAACATCACTTCATTTTTCAGAGGGGAAAATACCATGCCAAAACCCCCCTCATTTCCGGCCCCCAAGCTCCCATAGTCAGAATTCTGTATCTTCTCTGGGAGAGCCCCATTTTGTTCCTGACACTTCTCTGCAGTATCTGCGTGGACAATGTCTTTCTCTAAAGAATAAATGTGCTATGACGATTCTGCACATGGGGTTGTCAGAAATCCTTCACAGAAATTTTAATGCACAGTGGGATCTGGCTCGCTCCTACGCTCAGAGCACCGAGTGATACACACAGAGATCTCGAGTGTGACATTCCATTTGTGTTAGGTTATTCAGCAGGGGTGTGGAAGGAATTTAAATTAATGAGAGTTTGTAAAGGGATTTGAGGTGAAAAATGAAAAATATTCTCCTTCAGTAGGGTGTAGGTCTCCCGTGTCTCGCATAACACATTCATTACGTGAAAAAAAGGATAGCTGATTATGACTGGAGCAACATTTTCACAGAAATAACTGAGAATAGGTGTTAGATAAAGAGGATTGAAATCTGCAGTTCCTCTTGTGATAACACTGCAAAACCAAGAGTCTAAACTGAAAATCGGGACTGTGAAGTTAATGAGTTACTCCATGGCAGGCTCCCATCCATAGAAGTGCAGCATCTACCCTGTGCTTTTGATCAAAATGTTACTGACCGAAGTAATCTGTGTCACATCTGAAGTTGACCCTGTTGTTCCATTGTTCACTCTTTCTTGTTATGTGGCATCTCAGAGTAGTGCTTCTGTCCCTTTCCATGGTCTCTAGCTCCCCAATGTTTCTAGCTCTAACAACCTTTTTATTTCTGGTAGTCAATTCAACTCCTCATCTACAAAACCCATTCTGTAAATATAAGCCTAAGCTTAGTTTCATGGGAGTTAAAATTGGTAAAATTTGTGTCTAAGCAACCAGTCACCTTCCAAAAATGACTGTACAGACAAACTCCTTGAATGGGCTCGCTGTGGAACCACAGGAGTGCCAGTAGAGGTGGCTGTGCTGAGCTGCATTGCCAGAGAGGCGCTCCATGGAGAGAGGAATGGAAAAGAACGACACCATGCCTTTGAAAGAAATGAAAAGGCAAAAACTGATTAGATCAAGAATTGCAATGGAGCCCAGCACGTCACACATGGGTGAAAATATTTCATTACACTAATGTTACTTACACATTCATTGCTAATTCAAAATGTTACTGGATGCAGGTAGAATCATAGAATCATAGAATTGTCAGGGTTGGAAGGGACCTTAAAGATTATCTAGTTCCAACCCCCCTGCCATGGGCAGGGACACCTCCCACTAGAGCAGGTTGCTCAGAGCCCCATCCAGCCTGCTCTT